>PVJH01012593.1:0-63788 GCA_004026705.1 Nesogale talazaci | reverse complement strand
GGGGGGGGGGGGGGGGGGGGGGGAGGGGGAAGGGCCTGGCAAAACACACCGCAGCAGGCGCCCCTGGACGATGTGCTGCCAAGGGCCAGGAGCTGGGCCAGGAACTGAAAGGCTGGGGGGGGGGGGGGCGGTTTGAGTCTGCCGACAGGTGCCTCAGAAGAAAGGCCTGGAGATCTGCAAGGTTGGCAGTTCAAAACCAGCAGGCACCCCGAGGGAGAAAGACCAGGCTGTCTGTGCCTGTGGACTGTAACCATCCTGGAAATGTGCAGAGAGAGTTGGTTCTCCCGTGTCCTACAGGGCCGTTGCCAGAGTCCATCTCAGCTCCGCGTGCACGCGCACGTGTGTGTATTTGTGTGCGTCTGTCGCTTCTTTACAGTTTCAGCCTCCAAAAGGCTGTGTGGGGCAACGTCATTGGCTTCTCTGCAGTCTGGGCTCCCCGCGGCTCTTCCCAGAAGTTCCAGGTCTAACGGAGGGCACGAAGGTTGACCGCCAACGCTGACCTGTGCCCCCCATGCCCAGGAGAGAACCCCATTGCTTGAGGGGGGGTCAGGCTGCTCCCCCCTCCTTGCTTCACACCCAGCGTGCTGCCCTCAGCAAAATTGGGCCCGTGGGGGCTCAAAGGGCACTCTGGGTCCGGCAGAAACCAGAACACAGGAGTTAGGACTTTGCCCCTGAAGGGGTTTTCGTAATAAAACACTACACGTGCTTGTCTTCATTTGGGCCAGGGGGTGAGGGGTGGTTACTACAGTATTTATAGGGCATCCACAGCCCTTATTGGGTTTCCTGGCACTTTTATAAGAAAAAGAAGGCAGCTTTGTGGGTCTACTTCCCTCCTCGGGAAGAGGCAGCGGCTGGAGCTGCTGCCAAAGATGGACTTCGCAACCAGAGAGCCCGTTTACCTACGTCCCCCGCCAGCTGCAGAGCGAAACAGAGCGTGACCTTCAGTCCTGGTCGTCCACTCCTACGGCAAGAGGCGGCCGCTTTCTGGAAAGGCTAACACCGTCCCTGAACCCGAAGCCACGTCTGGGTTAGGCTGTGCCGTCTCTTCCAGCACCCAGGGCCTCTCTCCACCCCGGTGCTCCCCCAACCCGCCCCCCACTCCCCTCTTCTGGTTAGGCTTTTCTTATCAACTCTCCCAGAAACCAGACCACTGGGATTTTCAGCAAGGTCCCAGGCTTGCATGCTGGGCCCAGCACGCAGTGGGCAGCGAGCCCGGGCCGGGTGGAGGATTTATTTTTACCCATTTGGAATTTCCTGACCAACCAGCAGCCTGCCGGCCCCTGAGTCTCCTTGCAGTGCTGTGGTGTCAGTCCGAGAGACAGGAACCCAACAGCCAGGATCTTCCACAGACAAGGCAGCCCAGACCCACCGAGCGCCCGCCCTCTCTGGGGTCTTCACGCAAACCTCCTGGGATCCTAGCCCTGAAAGCCTGCTCCTTCCAGAAAGATCCCGGGCAGGGAGGGCAGGCGTCCTCTCCTCTGGCCTTCTACCGGCCGGCTCCAAAGAGGATCGGGGCAGCAGCCAGCTTAGGAAGGAAATGATGCCGTCTCCCGTGGGACCTGGACTGGGTGGGTGGCACATGCACACACCTCCCCCCTCCGTTTTTAGTTTCTTCTCATTTATTGCAACATGTAATTCAGAGGCTAAAAATGCCTGGCATGTGTCAGCCGCAAACCCACGCCTGCTCCTCGTCTCTGTCCAGCCCCCTCCGCCCCCGCCCCCTCATTCCCTTAAAAGGTTTTCCTCCAGATTGGATCAAGCGGATTCCCGACGGTTTGTTCCGCAGAGCAAGCGCGTGTCCTGCCCCGGGGTGACGGGAGCCGCTTTCTGTTTCTAAAAAAGGTCGCCAGCGAGCCGGACCTGTCCGTCCCTGGCCCTGGCACTCAGCTTTGCTCGGTCACTCCCAAACACAAACAAACAAGCTGTCCCACCCAGGTATCCTTCACCCGGAGGGAGCTGGCCGAGGAGGAGCGGGCCAGGCCGGTTCTATCCAGGCGCACAGGATGCCAGGCCACCAGGGAGGACACGCAGGGGTGGCTCGGGGAGAGTCAGGCGGGGAGAGCCAGGCTTGACGAGAAAGTCTGTCTGGAGGGACTCCTTCCCCTTAAGGCCCAAGCCCTCCCGCCTCATGCCAGCTTACTGTGCCCCACCCCCGCGGCCCCCGGGTCCTTTAGGGGACATGTTTCTGCATCAGGCTCCAGAGGGGACACTTTGGGACTCACATGAGCTTTTTGAAGGGACAGGCAGGAGCAGAGAGAGAGACCTGGCCCAGAAGGGAAATGTCAGCTACTTTGAGACGTGTGGGCTTCACGTGACCCCTCGGCCCCACGCCACCTCTCTGCAGCGTGAGAGGGGAGCAGATCCCATTTATCCTTGTTTGTTTGTTTGTTTTAGAATGACTCTGTGGAGAACAGTCTGCGTGCCCCGCCGTCCGCCCCCCTGACGTGTGCATGTTGGGGAGGAGCTCTTGGTACGTGTCTTGCAGCCGTGTACCTCACCACTACTCTCTCTCCTCTCTCTCTTTCTCTCTCCTGTCGAATTCTTCCATCATTTCCCAGGCCCCTCGACCTTGGTGTACCGTTTGCCTGAGGGCGGGGGAGGGGGGGTGGCTAGGGAGGAAGTGTCTCCCTGGGAGTTTCGGGAAAGCGCCAGCGTGACATTGCCACGCTGTCCCAGTCCACGCGAAGGGACGCCGCCAAAAGGCTTGGAGATGTCTCACCTAGAACCTCACCGAACGCAGTCTGTGAAGGCGGCTGTTTTGACCACGGCACAGGCAGACAAGCAGACACGCCTGTCCCCCATCACACCATCATGTCCTGGTGAGCCGGCCTGTGGTCACGGTTCTGCCCAGGGAGCTCCTATCTGATCCTGAAGGTGTGTCTGTCTGTCTGTCTGTGTCACGGACGCTCCTGCAGGCACCATGATAAGGCGGGGTGGTGGGGGGGGGGGAGAGGAGAAGAACGGACACCGCCGTCATGTCACCCCAGTTCCCACGGTCCGCAGGGACATGCCCACACTCCTCCACCCTCTCTTGAGCTCACCACCCATCCGTCCATCCGTCCGTCTGCCAGGTTGTCCTGCCGGGAGGGTGTGCTGTCACACCAACACCCCAAAGCACACTCGCTGCTGTGGAGTCCATCGAAGCGTGACTCTGCAGGGCAGGGTAAGACCGCCCCTGGGCCTTCCTGCGACTGGAGCAGCAGCCTCCCCTTCCTCCCCCAGAGAGGCTGGTGGTTTTGAACTGCTGGCCTTGTGCTTGGCAGCCTGACTCCTCCACCTGGGCTCCTGCCAGGATAGCACAGAGCACCCAGATGCCCCCTTCCTGCTCTCTGGGGGTGCAGGGGACTCGCGTGTCTGGGAAACACTTGATGGAGCATAAGGAAACGGGCCCTTTTTATCTTCAAAGACAGGCCTTTCCTCCTAACCTTTCGCCTTCAGACAGGGCACGTCCTCCTTGGAGTCTCCTGGGAAAATACCCCCTTCTGTGCATCTTAGCAGCAGGCCCGTCTAATCCAGGCGAGGCTGAGAGATGCCCACACCCCACGCAGGAGGCCCCTGGCTGGACAGGTCTTCTTAATCCCACCCCTGGGGCTGTGGGTGGAGGAGGAGCCGGGCGAGGCGGCCGGGATGACACCCACTCTTCTCCCTGACAGTGGCCGCCGCCCTGTAGCTCTGGAATCACACCCACCCCAAATCCAGCCACCTCCGCCCTGGCACCAGGGGAGAAGCCGCGCCCACTCGGCTGGCCCTCTGGGACTTGTAGAGGCCAGCTGGACCCTCTGTCCCCCGTGCAGGGGCTGGGGGGGAGAGGGGTTTCCATTGGCTGGTTCTCAGACGATCACGAGGCCTTTCTTCCGGCCATCTCCGTCTGCATCACAGACGAGAGCCACTAGGGGCGGCTGCTCGTGGGGGCCCCCACCAGGAATGGAACCCAGGTCTCTGCCTGGAAGGAGAGAACCCTGCCCCTGAGCCACACGGCCGCTCCTGCTACAGCCTACAGCTTCTCCTCTACAGCCCCACCGGCCCCAGTCCGTCCTCTCAACACACTTCAGCGGGCAGGGATGCCGCCCTGCCACCTGCTGCCCGTGTCCAAGTGCAGCCGTGCCCGCGGCAGGGTCTGGCCGTAGCATCATTAAGGGAGAGACGCTCTCACGATACACGTCCACCTGAGATGTAAAAATCCAAAGGACACATGGACTGGTCAGGGATGGGGGTGGGGGTGGGATCTCCGCCGTCATGACCTGGTGTGGCGTTGGACTCCCTGTGACCCTGGGACAGTGCGGAGCTGTCCCTCGGGGCTTTCCGGGGCGGTCTTTCCTGAGAGCCTTAGGGTCTCCTCTCCCATTCGGTGAGCGAGCACCCGCCACGCTCTTCACCCTGGCACAGCCGGTCTGCTGAGCCACGCGCCTCTGAAGCCCTGGGAGGCTGCACAGAGCCTGGAGTCCGGTTCTCCCTTCTTTGTCAGGAGGCTTCTCCTCCTGCTTCCTCCCAGGAGGGCGGGGGCAGGTCCAAGAAGCACGGAGAGAAGCTGGGCACCTCTTCCCACCACGGGCCGGACAGACCCACAGCTCCACCACACGCAGCCGGGAGAGGGGTCTCAGGGCACCCCTCTCCCCGACAGACGCCATCACACACCTCTCTCCCTCGGTCAGCATCAGCACCGCTGCCAGACAGACACCGCGGTCAGCGCCACGCCCGTCACAGCGCTGTCTGGAGCCCAGGACCACTAAGAGACATCATGCCGGGCCTTTCAATCACAGCCAGGGTGGGCGGGGAGCAGTGCCCCCCCACCCCACGTCCACGCTGCCACACCTTGGCGACAGAATGAAAGGGAGAGTGTTTGACAGAGAGAGACAACTGCTCTTCCAGGAGAGCGCCCGGGTGATCAGCCCAGAGGGGGTGGACGAACACAGCGGGGCCGGGGGGCGGGGCTGGCAGAAAGGGCAAAGGGTGCCCTAACGTCAGACCGACCACAGGCAGGGCTCAGGGGAGGCCCACGGATCCCAGAGCGGACCGGAGCCCTGGTGGCGCGGGGCTGAAGCAGTCTGTTGCTAACCTAAACCAATCCTGCCGCTTTTGACCCCTGCGGCCCTGCTGGACAAAGCGTTTTGGAGACGGCCCGTCTTTTAGGGAGCAGACAGCCTCCTCTTTCCCTCACGCGTCAGCGGGCGGGAGTGAACCAGCGACCTTGTGGGTGCAGCCTGACCCTCAGCCCAATGAGCCCGCGGGACCCCTTGCCTAAAGGTGGTGGGATTCAGCCCCGCAGGGACCACAGGAAGGCAAAGGGCTGGGTGGACGGACGGACCGGACGGGTCCCCTGGGTGCCTGTGCATCTGCCAGCCGAAAGGCCTGGGGCGGGGGGGCGGTTTGAGCCCACCCAGGAGCACCTGGGGAGCAGGACCTGGCCATATGGGTCGCAGTTCCGCTCTGAGACACCTGGGGGCGCCGGAAGTCCACGGCCGCTGGCTTGGCTTTGGTTCCATTTAATGGAGGAAAGACATGTAAGACCATGTGGACAGCACAGAACAGCAGCTTGCCAAGCCATCCCTTGGGGGGGGGGGGGCAGCCAGCAGGCCCCCTACTTGCTTAGCTTCGGGGCACAGCTGGCCGTGAACTCCCAGGGGTCTTGGGGGGCTGAGATAGCCTGCCTCATCCTTGGCACTTCAGGACTAGAGACCCATAAAGATGCCCCAACTTCTGTCCAGACAAGGCCCCGCGGCATGCCCAGAGCGGAGAGGGAAGGGCGGTTAGGGTTTGACCACGGTTCTTGGCATCACTTATTTCTATAGGTCGCTAGCCCTGCTGGAGGCGGGATGCCGCCTGTCCGGGTCAAATGTGTCTGAGGACAGCCCCTCAAGACCGCAGCCCCGGGCTCTCAGGTCCGAGGAAAGTGTTCCTTCTGCCTAACACACGTATCTGCCACCAGAGGACCCAGCTCCCGGCCTGGCTGATCTCTCCAGAGCTCTGTCCCACGCTGACCTGCCGGCCCCCCTCGCCACGCCCCTAGTGGGGTTCACCACCCCTTAGAAAATCTGCTTCCTGGCCATCCCAGGGCCCACGAGACGGGACCCCGTCCTGAAGAGTGACATCGCCACGAAAACACCGGCAGCCCCTAGGCCCCGTTTACCTTTCTGGAAGGTTCTGGAAGCCGCGTCCTGCAGTGGGAGCCAGTCCAGCTGCTGTTCTGTTCTGTTTTCACTAGTACCCAAAGACCGGGTAGGCACAGTGGGCTTAGTGCCAGGCTGTCCGTCAGGTGGGTGGTCCCAACCCTCCAGCTGCACCTCTGGAGGGAGACAGGGCTGCCAGTTCCCGGAAGGAGTCCAGTCTCAGACAGGAGAGGGGCTACCCCGTCCCATTGGGAGATTGTGAGTGGGGCCCAGTGTGCAGCTGAGGGCCTGTTGGGACCTGGGGTGGGCCAGGTGACCGGTGACGGCCACCACGCTCCCCAGGGCCGGGCCTGTCCAGCCCCCTCTCGCTGCCAGGCCGGTCTGAATGCCGGGCGAAGCCTGCAGCTCACCCAGAGTGGCGCGGGGCAGGGTGTTTGGCAGCCGCCCCTGCGAGCGGCACTGTTGGCAGCATCTGACATTGCACACCGCCCGTTCTGCCTCCCCCAAACTCCCAGGCTCCACCCTGGTGAGTTATGGAAATGGCCGTGTCCGGGGCTGACTCACCCCGAGAGGGGTGGAGCCCTCACTGGGGTACATGCCACTCCAGCCCACCAGGTACTGCGGCCTCCCCTGCCAGGACAGGCTGGCTTTGTCCTTTGCCAAACTGGCTGGCCTGGAACGTGCTTTCACAGGGTGTCCCTGACTTGAACGGGCTCAAGCGCCGGAGGGGAGGGATGTGGTCGGCCAGGTCCTGGCAGGGGGGTGTGGCCAGGGGCAGGGGAGCCCGCCCCAGAGAGAGTTAGTCAGGAGAAAGCAGCAGGCGACAGATGACTCAAAACTCAACCCGGTGTGAGATATGAAAATCACGATCATGGGTCGTTGATCAAGGGGTCCAGAGGGAGGGAGGGAGGGGGGTAAAAAGAGGAGCTGCTACCACGGGCTCAGGCAGAGAGTCAGTGTTTAGAAAATCACAAGGGCAACATCTGTACAAATCTGATGTCTGGTTTGTGATCAGAGCTGTAAAGGCCCCTCCGATAAAATCATCTTTTCAAAACACACTCAACCTCAAGTTGCCCCCCACCCCCCTTGGTGTGATTCTGACAGAATCACAGACAGAAGGGCACTGCCCTAGGGTCCCCGAGCCTGTCACTCTGTCCAGAGTAGAGTCTCTCTTTCTTCCTCACTCAGGACCGCCACAGGGAATCTCCCATCTCTAGGGATGCCGGCTTTTCCCTCCCAGAAGCTCCTTGGTCTGCCAACTCCTCTCGGTCTTCGGGCTGGCCCCTGACTCAGAGACCACAGGATGCCACTGTGCCCGGTCCTGCATGGTCCCAAGATCGCCTGAAACCGGATCGCTGGGATCTACCGGGGCTTCGTCACTGGCTGGTTTGGGGAAGCTGTGGCTGCCAGGAGGGTCCCCATGATTCAGAATCCACGACTTTGGTTTTTTGGGGTTTTAGTAAAACAGTAATCAGATCCACAGCCTTGATGCCCTGGGAGAGATGTTACCACATCACTGGCCTTTGCTCCCTGGAGCCCGCCGACTCCACTGTCTGCACGGGGAATGCAAAGGTCTGCTCTCCGCCGCGACCCTTTCCTGCCTTCCTGCACCTGCCGGGGCGGATGCCGTTCCCGGGCGCAGCTCCTCACCCCGACCGTGAGTCTTTCCGCCGCACTGCGCAACAGAGGCCTGGCACTGGCGTCCCTTAAGGCCACAGCCGGCAGACCTGAGGGGCCGATTCTAGCCTGTAACACACAGGCTCGGCCGGTGCCACGTGGTTGAGAGCGATCTTCCTCTGTCAAACATTTACTTTGTTACACTGGCCTTCTGAATGGGCGGCAGCAGGACTTGGATTATGGCCACAGCTGTTTTTCAAGAACCGCCAGGATGAAGGCATCTGGTGCCCGTGTAACGCAGACTTACATGACAGGGCAGAACTGGCAATCTTTTCAAGCAGCAAACTTTTCAAGGTGGAGCACTCACCCATGCCACAGGCACCAACAGCTGTGTGCAGTCCCAACCTCTCTGGCTTTCAGGCTCAACCAGACTTGCAGCTCCAAACAGGACCAAGCTCAGGCAGCAGGCATCTGAACCCTGGACTTGCCCGATGGGCTGTTCCAGAAACGTCCCTGGGAGAAGCCAGGTGGGAAGAGAGAGCCGGCTGGGCTTTGAGGCGCTGAATGTCCACCACGACAGCTTAAGGGGCTCCCAGACAACCTGACTCCCGGCTGGATTTGATTCTAGAAACCCACTTCACGTGGTCACACATACCTCTATTGGGGCAGGGAGGTGGGCAGAGAGGAGCAAGCCTTCTACGAATCTGAGGACTCACGGCTGTTTCCCGCGCCAGCGGCAAAGTCAAGCCACCTCTTTTACAAGATCCAAGTGCATAAGGCCTTGGCCAATCCCGGGTTGTCCTGTCCCTCACAAGCCCCTCACGACCTTCCTGGGAAAGGATTTGAAGACCATGGGCTCACAGGAAGTCCAGCCTGGGAGGAAGGCACAGGCAGATGGGGGTGGGGTGAGCAGGAAGTGAGCCCTACTTTTTGAGGGGTTCCGTGTGCCCACCAAAGTCCTTTCACTCCAAGGACAACGATGATGGGGTGTGGAGAAGCAGAAGTCAACATGCCCGCTGCCTGCTGGGACATTTGCCAGCCGGCAGGGTGGGGGTCATGTCCTTCTGGGCAGGGTGAGAGCTGCTGCCATCCTTTTAAGGAGCTCCAGTTTCCCAGGACAGCGGGCCTCCAGCCCTGAGGGTCCATCTCCAGCTGGGCATTTACAGGGTCATTTTTGTTTTTCTGTTCCTGTTGGCACCCACAGAGCCGGAGCCGGGCAATTCTCTAGCTGAGTGGTCTGCAGGGCAGGGGGCTGCTCCCCTCCTTCCCACGCCCCACGAGACAGGCGGTGTACCCTGGGAGATAAAGCCCCAGGACGATAACCACCCTCCTTCCTCTCGGAGCAGCAGACCAATCTTGAGGGCTGTGTGAAATCTGACACGTCACCCAGGGGAATTCTCCCTAGGGTTGGAGGAAGGGGACTTGTCAGGGGAAGCAGGCTGCCCCGTAAAAGTTAAGCCTTCGGGCAGGCCGGTCCTGGGGCCATATAAGGTCTGTTGGTGAAGCAATCCATGCCAGCTACTGACCTCAGCAAAGAGAGGCCGCCCCCACCACCACACTGGGAACGAGTTCCTGCCGTGTTCAACCAGGACGGCCTGAGGATGGTGCCAGAAACATCTACAAGATGGAACTGTAGAGTGGGACATGTGCCAATACAACACCCACCTTCCTTTTTTTTTTAAAGAAAGAAATATGCAAATGACCCCTAGCAGAATAAAGGTCCCTCCCCCTTGCCATAAGGATCTTGAAGACCATCCCCGGGGTTGGTCCTGGAGAGACCCTTCAAAACCTCCTGCGGATTTGGGAGCTTTGATGGGTCGGACAGTTGGGAGTCAGACATGCGGGCGCTCAGAGGTGCTGCAGGCAGAACAACAGAAAAACTAACCTAATTTTGGTTCTTTCGGCACAGAGTCACGGGAAGTCTCTTGTCCAAAAGAAAGGTTCTCACAAGCTAACAACGGAAATTTCCACTTAGAGTAGAGACGTATCATCCAGCGCCACTGAGTGCGTCGGAGACAGTGTGGGAAGCGGACACACACAGGTAAAGGAATACGCGTTTTTGTGAGGCTCAACGAAGTTCACTGACAGAAAGTAAAAAAGGTGATGGGCATAAACCCTGCTCCCCAACTGGGGCAAATACATTGTATAGTGAACCATTTTCCTTCGGGGCTTGATTTAGCTTCAAAAGAGATACAAAAGGCTGGGGCTTCACAACGTCAGGAGGAAAAGGGAATTAAGAGACAATAAAGAAACTTTTCAAGGCCTCTCGTCTCTGCTCTTCAATGAGATGAGGACAGATGTCAGTCATACCAGTCACTGGCTGAGGCCTTTTCAGATGAGACGGGCGAGTTCAGGGGGATATGGCCATAGATGTGATGTCTTTTCTAGAGTCACCCAACGGCCTGAACCCTTTCACCACCAGACTAATTTTGCTCTGAGGTTTCTGTGTGAACCCTGTTATTGGTGATGGAAGGCATTTTGAATGAAACAGATCCAGACCTTTTTTTTTAAGTGACCAAATTAGTGGGACCCCTGTGTCCCGAGGAGTCTTGGGTGCTGGGGCTAGTGGGATGAGGCCTGTTTTAGATTCAGCACACTCAGGTAGCAGCATCTTACAAGTGGGTTGGCAGCTTCCCACCAAACTCCGGAGGTGGGCCTTGTAGGCAGGCACACTACCCTGAACACTTCCAGGGAGCCCTGTGAGCAGGGGCCCCTTTGCTGTGGGCAGCTGTGGGAAGCCAGCAGTCACCGGGAGGGAGGAAGACCAGGCAGTCTGCTCGTGGCAAGAGCCTTCATCCCATAAACTCTGCCGGGCACCTCTGCTCCGCCCACAGCATCATCATGGGCTGGGATGGACCTGAGGGTCGTGGGGCTCAGCTCTGACACCACCAGGTCCTTGGGCTCCAACCCCCCACCCCCCACCCCTATGGCAGCCAGGATCCACCCAGCAGTGTCGCAGAAGACAGACCCAGAGATCGATCCATCAATTAATCGATCTGCTTCCCAAAGGCCAGCGCCCTGTAGTCATCCTGGAGGGGAATATTGCTCTGCCCAGCTGGGCTCTCTCAGAGGGGAAGTGACCGGGGGCAAGGGTCCCCAGAGGGCCTTTTTCTGACCTGAGCCGGGCCACTGGGCCTCGGCTGTGAGCTGGGCAGCCCAGCGGGGTCCTCGCAGAGTTCTGACCGTCGGTCAGCACAGAGAGCACCCCGTGCAGGTCACAGCAGGTCACCGAGGGCACCCCACTCATTAGAGCGGGGCCCCGATGGTAATCTGGTGGCCCTGGGGCGGGCGGAGGTGGGGGTGCTGGAGCCGAGGAAGCTTTTGCTGTTACCCCGCCGCCGCCAGGCTGCCTCCTGGAAACTGCCCGCCTGGCTCCGGCCAGCCTGTGGGCAGAGCAGGTCTTGCTCCTGAACACACCCCCTGGCGTCCGGCTGCTGCCACAGAGGGTCAGCGTTCGGCTTGAGAAAACCCTGACCCAACGCAGAGGGGGCTGCTGACACCCACGACGTCTTTGCCAGCGGCGCTGCCTGGAGGCCTGGGCCCCCTGGGGTGGGCCC
The DNA here is from genome assembly GCA_004026705.1 of Nesogale talazaci. Taxonomy (NCBI): domain Eukaryota; kingdom Metazoa; phylum Chordata; class Mammalia; order Afrosoricida; family Tenrecidae; genus Nesogale; species Nesogale talazaci. The sequence continues at coordinate 52,507 of PVJH01012593.1, read as the reverse complement.
AGCTTTATCATGGACCTTTGTACTTCCCCCAAGACCAGCCGGTAGACAAAACTGCACCCTAGAGCCCAGGTGACTGGGTGTTATGACACAGCCACGGCCTCTGGCGGATGGTCTCCTTCCTGGGACGTCTGGGAGGGGGTGGGGAGCAGAATGACCAGGTGTCCTTATCTCCAGTGGGGGAGAGCTGGTAGCAGTTCCTATCCGCTCAAAAACCAACCAGGAGTTCAGATATCAGAAGCACTCTGTGGAGGCTGAAGCCAAAAAAAACCCAAAAACCAAAAAACAACCCACAACCCCACACAAGAGCTGACCCTTGAATCGACTGGACTCCGGCCCCAGTTGTGTCAGCGCAGAAGGGCAGCCCCCGGGGTCTTCAATGGCTGATTTTTCAGAAGGAGATTGCCAGGCCTTTCCTGCGAGGTACCTCCGTGTGAACCTGCATCTCCACCCATGCAGTTAGCAGCGGGATACAGGAATCATTGGTACCAGCCTTGAGGGGGTAGGAGGGGGGGGGAAACGGGGAGGGGTATTAGTCAGCCACCAGAGATGCCCTTGAACTCCATGTCTCCCACAGAGACCTCGACAAGGCTGAGAACATCAGAGCAGAAGCCCGGGAAAAGCCTGCTGACGTCAGTGCGAAACGCGTCCAAGGATAAAGGCCAGGAGGAAACGCTGGGAGCAGCAGACGGCGCATCCTGAGAGGCGCACCCGCCCGTGTCCCTGGATGGAGGGGTGGACGCTGTGACACCAACGGGTGTCAGCTGTGGACGGTGTGGAACAGCAAGGGTGCGACTCTGAGGACAGGCCTCCCCCCCTGCCCGGGAGTCGGACACTGAATAAGGAAGACCGGGTGTCCATGAACCGCGGTGTTGGCAGAGCGTGCCGAGAGCACCGTGGCTCCAGAAGGACGCCCAGGACAACAGGACGTTCTTTCTAGGTCGGGACGGCGAGGCGCTGTCAGTGGAGACCAGGCCCTGGCCGACCACCCCGCTTGGAGAGGTGGAGGGGCAGTGAAAAGAGGAAGGCCCTCTCCGAGATGGACAATGCGTGGCTGCAGCCAGGGCCTGGCACAGAGTGGGGCCGAGGCTTACCCGGTTGTAGCGGGGCTGCTCTGCCTGGGAGGCCAGCCGGTGGGACTTCACAAAGACAGAGTCGTGGAACCCCCAGGGGCCACACCACGCCCCCCTGCAGGGCCACAAGGAGCCAGCATCGATCCCCAAGCAGCAGGTGTGGTCTCGGGGACAGGAACCAGTTCAGGGGCCCGGTGGCCTCGCTGGGCACTGCTGCCAGGGCCGAGACCAACTCGATGGCGGTGGGTTTGGTCTGGCCATGGGCCAGTTCCAAGGAGCGGGGTAAACATGAGACCGCTCACTGCAAGGTCTGAGGTTCAAATCTACCAGCCACTGTTCAGGAGAAAGATGAGGCTGCTCCCAACTCCGTGATTATTTTTTTTTAAATGATATTCTGCCCTCTAAGGTCACTATGAGCTGCAAATAGACTCTCCAGCCCCGGGTTTTTTACGTGCATGAATCAGACCTGTAAGCGGTTCAAACAGACAAAGCTCACTGACACGGAGTGGATCCCAATCACAGAGCAGGCAGAACCGCCCTGTGGGTTTCCGAGGCCGCCTCCTTCTCTTGCACTGGGTCTTGGACGGCAAGTGTCTCACGAGACCCTCAGAGCCCCCGCAGGGGAAGAGCAGGGCAAAGACGCAGCTGGTGTGGGGGCTGCAGACTGCGGAGTCCGCCGTTTGAAACAGCAGCCCCTGGGCGGGGAAGGATGCTGCTCTCTGACCATCTGGACAACCACAGGACTGCTGTGAGTCGGCGTCCACACGGTGGCTGTGGGTGTGGCTCGCAGGCGGGTGGGTGGGACTCTTTCCCCACCCATCCCCATAGTGGTCCTGTGCCCCGGGCAGCCTTGCCTGCAGGAGAGCGCCCAGCAGGACCAGATCTGGAGCTTGAGATGGGGCCGTGGACACAGAGCAGGGGACACGGGGACGCTCCCGTTCTGGACATCTCCCAGCACGCTGACACTTTACGAAGTGGACTGACAGACACCATTCCACGAAAACAAACATGCCGCCCTGCCGCCCGCAAGGCAGGGTCGTCACGTGACACGGAAGCCACTGGCTCCCTGGCACCTCCAAGGTGCCAAGGTCTAATGAAGGTTTTACAACATCAATTAGCCCTCGGCTGGCAGCGGCGTGCCCAGTCCCCACTGTGGCTCCCGCCTGGGAGAGTCAGCGTGATCCCGGCCCTGTGGCCTGCAGCATGCGGAGTGTCTCCTGGCCGGCGGTCCCACCAGCAGGGACGGAGCCGGGCTCTGTGGATGGGGCGCACACACCCCTCCTGGTGACGGATGACAGGTGTCTTCGTCATAGTCACAAAGTGCCCCACATCCACCAGCACAGGGCCGCCTGCTCAGGGTGACACGGCAGAGGACGGTGTCAGGGGGAGGAGGACGGTGTGGACGGGGTGGGGCACGGGCCAGGCTGCCAGGCCCATAAAAGCAGAGAGTCTGTGGTTGGTGTCAATAAATCAGAGCGGGAACAAGACGCGGCTGCTCTGGCTCCTCTACCTGGGGCTGAAGCTCTGCTGGTGCACCGGCCTCCCCCGACGCCCAGGGGCGGCCCTGCCTGAGCCGCAAGCCTGGTGCCTGTCCCCTCTGCAGGGTGAGGAGTCCGCCCGTGCCACGGGACCACAGGTGTCTGAGGCATGTGACCGGGTACCCAACAGAGGGGGTGGGGTGGAAATGGATCTTTTCAAGCTTTCTGAAGCTCCCTCCGACGTGCGCATGCATGTATATGTGCATATGTGTGTGTGCATCTCTGCCATTGAGGCGATGCTGCCCACGGTGATCCGACAGGACAGAGAAGAACGGACCTGAGGGCTTCCGCAACTCCGACTCTCCACGGGAGTAGAAAGTCCTCTTTCTCCCGAGGAGCAGCTGCAAGAGCAAACCGCTGACCTTTGTGGCTTGCGGCTCAGTGCACAGCCCATGGGGCTGCCAGAGCTGCTTGCACAGGCACCGCACATATGTGCATACGTGTGTGCACGTCTACATGTGTGCATAGGTGTGCATGGATGTGTACATGTGCACGCGTGTGTATGTGCACGCCTGTGTACGTGCATGCATGTGTGTGAACGTGCACGTGTGCATGCGTGCGCACATGGTGTGTGTACGTGTACATGCATGTGTGTATGCATATGTCTGTCTACGTGTACGCATGTGTGTGAACATGCATGTGTGCATGCGTGTGCATACGCGTGTGCGTGCATGTGTGAAGCTCGCACAACCTCACGGCCATCAAGCCAATGTCGACTCCCCATGGCCATGTGAGGCCGGGGACCACTGCCCTGGGCCCCTGATACTGTCCCTCCTCACTGGAGGGCAGAACCTGTCCTCTCTCCTGCCGACTGGCGGGTGGTTTCAAATTGCCGACCCGGTGATCATCAGGCCCATGCATGACCGCCACGCCCCAGGGCCCCTCGTGTGTACGGGCAAACACGCATGTCAAGGTGCGTGACTGTCTGGACTTCTAAGGAGACACTTCAACAGACCCATCGCAGTCACGGTGCCCACAGTGGGCACAGACACGTGCCTGTGCTCGAGACTCAGGCCCCGCGCTGCCCTCAGCGTCCACAGAGCCCACGGGAGGGCACACCAGGGCACCCAAGTGACAAATGGGAGGGGCAGCGTCTCAGCTCTGGGAGGTAAGTTGCTCAGGCACAAACAACGCCCCCCAGCCACCCTCCCCCTCTGAGTGTGAGAAGGTGTGTGTGTGTGTGGGGGGGGGCGGCGTTGAGGGTGTTGCTATCAGGGGCTGGCTGGGAGGGTAATTTTGATGCCTAACAGAACGAAACACCGCCCTGGCCTGCACCAGCCTCACCAGTGCCTGCCTGGGGTCTCAGGCCCGTGCACGTGTGTGTGGTGTGTGTGTATGTACACACGTGTCCCCTCTGCCCTGTCACTGCCAGTCCACTGGGCAGCAGGGGCGGCAGGGCTGTCCACAGTGTCTCAGCACAAGGGCCCTGCAAGGACCTGGTGTCTGTCCCAGAAAAGGTGTGTTCCGAGGGTCAGGGTGGCGACACCTCTGTAGCACACGCGGCACGTGCTTTCAGGAGGGAGAGACCAGGGGCCAGAAGAGGACACCGTGCTTGGGGAGGTGGAGGGGCAGCGACAGGGCAAGGCCCGCGTGCGGCGGGTGGACGTGGTGACCTTGGCGGCAAACAGGAGGTCCGTGTGAGATAATCTTGAGGAGGACGCAGGACTCCCCGCAGGGCGAGGGGTGCTTGGTTCTCTGGTCCCTCGGGTCTGGCACCCTGCACCCAGAGGCGATGAGTCGACCCAAAGATCCATGCTCAATGGGGGGCCAGGTCCTCCCTGGGGTCTGCCTCCACGGTCACATGCCCTTTAGGCAACTGTCCGGGGGCTGGACATCCCCAGCGCCCAGACCCCGGGCAGAGAGCACCACAGGCCCTCGTGCTTGGTGCAAACCCCGCAAGACAAGGCCCTCACTCTGGTGGGCAGGCTCGGCCTCCAGGGAAGCGGGTGTTTGGCCGACAAGCCCTGCCCTCTGCCGCCCTGTGACTAAATCGGATTCCAACCACCCACCTCTTGCCGTGGACCCTGCACCCACCTCCTGCCCAGCCCCCTCCGGGAAGCGACGGCCAGCAGAGCTGTGGGAGAGCAGGCACCAGCCTCTTGCTTCAAACCCATCTGGGGAAGAAAGCTCAGAGGTGGCACGGAATCCATCCGGCCGCGCTCACAGCAGAATGAAATGCCTCCTGGCTGTGCCACGCTCACCACCGCCCAGGCCTGAGCCCGCCTCGCCCAGGCCCTCCTCTCCACTGCTCCTGCACTTGACCAAGCAGGATGGACCGATGTCCTTCTCCAGGGATCGGCCTCTCCTGACAACACGCCCCAAAGTGTGTGGGATCAAGTCTCGCATCCCTGCCTCTAAGGCGGACTCTGGTCGCACTTCTGCTTAGGCAGGTGGGTTTGTCCATCCGAGGCTCCCCAGCTCCACAATTCAAATGCACCGGCTAGGAGGTGCCTAACTTCTGTCCATCCTGCAGCATGTCCACACAGCATGGGCCGGGGGAGCAGTGCACCCGGCGGGCTTCAGCCGCAAAGGGCCCTCCAGAGAAAAGTAAATTTTCTCAGCGATAAAGCAGAAAGACAAAGAAGAAAAAAAATGCCCTCCAGAGAGAGAGCCCTTGACATCCTGCTTGAGCAGGGGCGCATCCCACAGCTGCAGGCGCGCGGGAACATGAAAACACGCATGCATGCACGTTCGCTGCCTTACCTGGGGCCCGGCCGGTCCTGTTTGCTGGGTGGGCCATGGCAGCCTGGGTGCAGACACGGATCCCAGGCCGAGCAGAGTCCCGCACGCCGCAGGCATCAAGTCTCCACGCGGATCCAGCCTGGAACAACAGAGAGTCCGTCAGCACGGTCAGCTAAAGAGCTGCATGGCACCAGGTCCCCAAGCCCTGCGCTCGGACAGGGGGCTAGAGTGTGGTGACCACACCGGGCCTGGGCACTCAGTGTTGGGAGAGGAGACAGGCAGGCTGCACCGGGGGACCGACACTGAGACTAGGGCTGGGGATGGCAGCCTCTTCTGGAGGACGGAGTGGTTTCCCCGGGACACATGACCGCCCGCTGGTCACGTGTGTGTGTCTCTGTGTGTGAGTCTGGCGTGGACGACAGGGCTGTCTGTTCCTGGGCAGAACCACCGTCTCAGACACCCACAGGGGCAGTTCTGTCCCGGAGGGCCGCTTTGAGTCGGGAGTGACTGGTTTGCGGGAAGCTATCCACCAAGGGCTTTGGGTTTTGGTAATCGCGGGGGGGTTACAAGCTGCTCGTGGGAAAATGGAGCCATGAGATAAGGGCAGCTTTCCCCGGAACCTTAAAAGAAATTTACTGAGAGATGCTTCGCACAGCATACAAGTTAATCCCGGGATCCCATTGGCCAGCGTTACATTATGTCAGGGTCACCACCATCCACCTCAGCGCACCCTCTTCTGACGGCGCCTGCTGCCTCCCCCCCACCCCTCCTCGCACCCCTTCCTCTCCTGCCATGCCCCGCCCCAGGCAATTATCAATCCAGTCTGGGATTTCATAGAAAATCTCACAACACCCAAACAGTTTAGCCAACAAACCCAACCCACAATGGCTGCACAGAACACGGAAAAGCCTGCTTCCCAAAGGAAGCAGTCCCTGCTAACCACTGTACAACCCTGGCATGGGGGTCAAAGGATAGTGCAGGAACTTTCCGAAGGACACCCCCCCCCACACACACACACACACAGCCACGGATGTTTCTTCCCCAGGACAGTCCAACTGTTTCCGCCACTCAACTGCCATGTCAAAGCCAGTGTGACACCCTATGGGTCCCCAGCTCCAGTGTGGTAGCCTCTGCCGGGGGCACCAGCAGCCATGACCCAGGTCCCCGGTGAGAACCCTGATGGGCAGCGGCCTCTGCCCGGAAATGCAGGGACTCCAGGACACATAAATCCCTGAGGATCAATAATGAGAGCGTGGTACCAGGAGGGGGAGGGGAAGGTGGGAGGAGAAAGGGGGAAACTGATCACAATGATCTACATAGAACCCCTCCCTGGGAGATGGGCAACAGAAAAGTGGGTGAAGGGAGACACTGGTTGGTGCAAGGCACGAAAAAATAGTAATAATTTAGAAATGATCCAGGGTTCGGGAGGGAAGGGGGTGGGGAGAGGGAGGACAAAACAGGGCTCAAAGAGAAAGAACGTGCTTTGAAAATGATGATGGCAACAAATGTCCAAATGTGCTCGACATAGCGGATGGATGGTGAGAAGGGCTGTACAATAAACAAACAAACAAACAGCCATCTGACAAAGGCTGCTACTGTGGACACAGGTGGGCCGGGCCGGGCAGGGAGGAGGGAGTGGGGGCGGTGGGAGGACCCAGGAAGAGGCCCGGGCAGGCTGCTCACCCAGGTGATTAATTACACCCTGACTCGCCAACAACAACAGGACCTGTGCCCAGGCTGTGAACTGGCCCAGCGGCCCGGCTGCACAATAGCTTGTAAACACGCCCGTTTCCAATCTGGAGGCAAGACCAGACAGGCTGGTGCGTTCAGGGCGAGGGGGCCTTTGCCCAGGGACCTGGACGGAGATGTGCTCAGACGGACCCTGGCCAAGCTCTGTGGTCCAAGGAAAGAGAGAGAGAGGGGTGAAGGGGGAGAGAGAGAGAGAGAGACAGACAGACAGACAGACAGACAGACAGACAGACAGCAGGTACACAGAGGAGCTCTGAGCACCAAGCCGTCGGTCCAGTCGATTTTAAGATTCCCAGGGCCCCGATGTGTCACAGACCGAGACACAGCCCAGGCCTGCACCACCTTCCCAATGACCCTCCCTGAGTCCACTGCCGCTGCCACAGTGCCCACCCGTCCTGTCCAGGGCCTTCCTCAGTAAACCACTTTCTCCAGGGACTGCCTCTCCTGAGCCCGTGTGCCCAGCACCTGCGACCGACCGAGGCTTTGCCTGTAGGTCAGCAGTTCTCCAGCCTCCTGATGGCCAGAACCTTCCTCACAGCCCTCATGCGGGCGGGCCCCCAACCCTCACATTACTGTCACTGCGACTTTGTCACTGTCACGCTGCCACCGTGGGGACGGACACGCAAACGTCCGACAGACAGGATGTCTTTTCACCGTGACGGACTGAACGTCACGAAGGCATAGTGTGACGTCACAATAACGACATGGACTTCTCTTTGTGAAAGCTCTTTTTCTTTTTTCTTTCTTTTTGCTGTGCAGTGAATTTTCTTTCTTTTTACCCCATGATTTTATTGGGGGCTCTTACGGCTCTTATCACAACCCATACATCACTTGTCTCAAGCATAACATGTGTTGCCATGTTCATTTCCAAATATTTTCTACTTGAGCCCTCGGTACAAGCTCCTCTTCCCCCCTCCTTTTTAAAAAGTGAATCATTTTATTGGGGGCTCATACTTTGAAAGTAATTTCTAATCACAAGTCAGTGAAACTGTCTTGAAGCATGGGGTTGAGTGGGTCATGGTCTTTACGCTGGACTCGGAGGTGGGTGTGTCTGCCTGTGGGTGGACCCCCCTGGAGACGGATAGAGGAGCGGTGTCTCGGTTCCTAAGACCAGCAGAAATAAGTGTTTCCTGATGGTCTTAGGTGAACCCTGTGAAAGGGTCACTCGACCCCCCCAGGTTGAGAACCGCTGCTTTAAGGGACCCTCTGGGCACCCTTGTTCCAGGGCAGAGCTGTCTGTCCTTTGGGAAGGGGGTGCCCCGCTGCCGGCACCCTCACCCCTGCACCCGTGCACAGGAGCTATCCTTCAAAATCACAGGCCAGCCATGGAGCGCCAGATGTGCTAGTCACTCCAGCCTGGCCTCTCCCAAAGGGGGTGACACTACCTAGCCCTGGGAGGGGGTCTGGCACGCTCAGTGCAGAAGCAGACGTTGACACTCTGTCCTCTTAGTGGGCAGCAGGGCAGTGACCAGGGGAGGGTCTTTCTTTAAAAGATGACCTAAGGACGGACATCGGGAGGAGTGGGCAGGGGGAGATGTTGGGCAGTGTAAGAGATGACAAAACAATAATAATTTATAAAGTAATGAGGACTGGGAGGCGAGGGGGTGGGGAAAGGACATTTGGAGAATGTTAACGAGCGCAGGCATGGGAAGGTGTTTGGCATAGAATATGTAACTACGTAGTGTGAAATGCGATGTACCAGCCCCCAATAAAATGATTCTCTAAATATATATATGACCTAAAGGCTGCATGCCGAGCTTGAGACCTGAGGGAAACTCCTGAAGGTGCCATGCTGAGTGCAAGATTCCTTTTATCCCCACAGCAGGTGCCCCTCCCCGTCCCCCTGACTGTGACTGCACCGGCAGTGACCGCATTTGTTGAAAAAGATCGAGCTGCGCTAGCCTGTTTTCCCCAAGGACAGTCCCCTCTCATGCTTTCTTCTCCTTCTGCACCTAAACCATCCCCCGCAGCGCCGTCCTGTCCACTGGCCTCCCAGAGAAGCCGCCTCGGCCTTCTCCTGCAGAGCCCCCCGGCCTTGTGGTTAGCAGCCAAGCGCTCGCCTGCCGTGCCACCAGGGCACTGACCCACCCGCCTGCTGCCATCTGAGCCGTCCCGGGGCCGAGGGCAGGCCCTCCTGAGGGAGCAGCCAGCCTCGTCTTTCTTCCCTGCAGGGGTGGGGGGCTTCGAACTGCTGACTTTGTGGTGCGTCCACAGGCTCCCAGCGCACTCCAGGAGACAGGGAAGGATGGGGGGTCCCCAGGCAGCACCGGCAGAACCACGAGGTGATCTGGGCACAGAGGGCGGCAGGCTCCCGGTGTGGAGGCCGGGGCCTGTGGCCCGAACCACGCTTCGTCGCCTGGGGGACGGGTCTGCGTGGAATCTATTCCCCCGATGTTCAGACCCTGGGATCGTCGATGAAATGCTTGTGAGAGCGAGCCCTCCGGAGTGCAGGCTAACCACTGTGGGGACCAGATAAGACCAGAGTCAAACCTGACTGCGAGAAGCCGGGTGCTTTGGGCAGAAAGCCAGCCCCTGAAGTGCTCACCCAGGCTAAAGGTTGTGCCTCCAGGGCTGAGAGGTGCAGGGTCGGAGGTTCGAGACCAGCAGCTGCTCTGATGGGTCAACCTGGGCTCGGTGCCGGTGGGTGGGGGTGCTTTGTACAGCTGGTAAGTGCAGCTAACTAAACCCCATCAGTCACACGTACAGCCCTTCTTGGCAGAGAAGGAGGGTCCTCTGGATAACCCAGAGGCTGGAGGGGTGGGGAGGAGGTGCCCTTGACGGGCCCGGGCGGAAAAGCTCTCTTTGGAAGCCTAATGTCTTTCCAAACTAGGAGCTAGCCCAGGAGGCGCACGTCTGTGCGCTAGAAGGGCCAACCCTGGCCCTCACAACAATTTAAAAAAATTATTCGAGAGGCACAGAGTTATTTTTTTTATAGACAAATGACATCACCGCCATCTGAAACACATCCTTGACGGTTTCCCCTTTGACCTCAGAGCCGCAGCTGGCTCCAGAGGCGGCCAGGGATGCTGACCCAGGGATGGACCTTTCAGACGTCGAGGCAAAAGCCGCCCTGGGCTGTTTCCAAAAACCTGCTTAGGCACACATGCCCTTCCTCACTGACTCTGCCGTCCAATCCATGCCGACCTGGCCAGCAGACACCGAGCAACGTGTGTGTGTGTGTGTGTGTGTGTGTGTGTGTGTGTATGTGTGTATGGGTCTATGGATACCATCGAGACGATACTGTAACTTTCTTTTTTTTTAGCATTTTTTTGGGAAGCCTAATTATAACCAAGGCAGATTTGTTGAAGGGCTAACCGTCCCCACCCTGTCGCCGCCTCCCCCAGGAGACCTGCTCTTACAGGCAGAATGGCCAAGAAGAACCCTTAGGAGGTGGCTGAGGGACTTTGGGGGGCTGTGGGGGACGGGGCACGGGACTGGGGCACATCTTGGTCTCTGACGCAGTGAATGAGGGCCGAGGGCCTACCTGGAACCCAGGTACCCCCCGGGGGCGAGTGCCTCCCATGGGCGGAATCAGCCGGGGGTTAATCTGCATCTAGAATGAGGGTGGATCCTGGACAAGGCGTCTCCAGCTGATGCTAAGAAAGGCCCCAAACAAGCCTAACTTGCTGCCATCAAGTGGAGGCCGGCTGGGAGCGACCCCCCCCTCCCCATGGGTCACCACGGCGGTGACTGTCCACGGGGGTAGGAAGCCCTGTCTTTCTCCCTCGAAGCTGCCCAGGGGTTTCAAAGGGCCGAGTTTGTGGATGCCAGCACCATGCCAAGAAAGAGTGCCCAAAAGGTGGTGTGTACCCCAGGTGAATACTGACGGGCACAGAGGACAGCGATTCCATCTCAGGGCAAAGGTCAGCATGGCAAGCTCCCCTGACACCTGGAGAGGTTCAGAGGGCTCAGCCCGGCGTGTGGAGCTTCTGCGGGGTCTCTGCCTGGGGGCAGGACCACTGCTAAGTGCCCAATCCATCAGCAACAGCTCAGACCCACCGGTCACTCCTCAGGAGAGAGGCGAGCCCGTCCTCCTGCCCCACGGGGTCACGACGGAGTGGAGGTCGCTCAGCGGCCATGGGTCTGCATAGGCATGTAGGTCGAGCAGTGGTGAAGCACAGGGCTGCCAACCAGGTCGAGCCTTCCCCTCCGGCCGTGGGAGGAAGATGTGCGCCTGGTTGTGTCTGTGCACACTGACCACGAGGATGGGTCTGTTTTATTTGGGGGCAGAGTCACTTTCACGGCCCCTACCTGGCTTCTAACCGACTGCTGGTGGTTCGATTCCACCCAGCAGGGCTGGGAGGAAAGGCCCGGTGACCCGTCTCTATCCACAAGGCAGCGAGAAGTCCTCGCAGGGCGGGTCTGCTCCACCACTGCCACATACATGGGGTCCCCAGGCATCTGACTCAGCTCCAGGGGCTGTGACATCAGGTACCAGCCACGCTGAGTCACTACCCACTGCACCCTGGGAGAGGGGGCAGGTGGTGCCCGGCTGCCCGGCAGCTCCCAAGAAAGACGGCGCTGTCCCCACCAGGACGGGCTGGAGGGGCCAATGAACAAGCTCATTATCAAGGGTCGTGGACAAGGGACTATGAAGCCGTGGGGCAGACACGAGTCTGTTCACGGTCCCCGGAGCCTGGTGGGGAGGGGAGTCGGGGATGATCCTTAGAGACACTGCGATTCTGCTTCCCTATTCCTGCAGAGAGACCCCCGAGGGGCAGTGTAACTGTTCTGGGGGGGGGGGGGGGTCTCCCAGGCTGTACAACTTTACAAGCCCAGACAGCCTGACCTTTCTCACGCAGAGGGGCTCCCGGGCTCAAACCTCTGACCGGCAGACAGCAGCCCATGGAGTCGCCAATCAGGGACCCTGGTGGCGCAGGGCTGTGAGCTGCAAGGTTGGCAGTGCAAACCCCCAGTTGCTCCGAGGGAGACGCGCAACAAGGCTTTCTACACCGGCAGACAGCGGTGGGCTCTGCTCCGTCCTGGTGGGGCGCCTTTCAGGTCCAACTGCGCCAAGCACGCTGTCCCCCTCCAGGGAGCGGTCTCTCCCGGATGACAAGGGCACCACCTCTGCTCCCGGAGTGCTCGGAGGAACTTCTCCCGAGAGAGATGTGTCCTGCCCTTACCCTGCTTCCTAACTCCATCATGCAAGCAGCCATCCCTCGTCAGCCGCCTGGTCCGCTGTGTGGGGACCCCGAGGCTGGGGGCAGAGTCGCCGTAGGGTTCTCCGCCACTCTGGAGAGCTCCTGCAGGGGATGTGCCCAGGGCACGGGGCCCTCTGATCTCTCTCTGCTGCTTCTTTCACGCCCGTCTGGGCCCCAAAGTCGGTCTCTGGCTCCCAGCCACTTCCCCCAAACCCTGTCACTTGCCTCCTGCTCAACCCGTCACGCTTTTCAGGGAGAGCTTAAGCCCCGCTTTGCCTCCTTCCGTCCCCAGTGAGCTCCCCGTGCCGCTCCCCCAGCCACCTCTCCGGGTCCCCTCTTCCTGGGACTTTCTGGCTCTTCCAGAGAGGGGCCCGTTGCATCCCCAAGCCTGCTAGTGGCTCCTCAGGCCCCCCATCTCCTGCAGGACGCACTCAGGGACGGCGGCTGTCTCTCCCTCGGGGTAAGACACTCTCCATCCATCCCCGTCACGGCGAGGAGGCCGCTCAGCCGGCGACAGACGCCTGGGGCCGTGATGGATGAGGCTGGGGAGCCATTGCCGGATGAGCCTCCTGCCCCTCCACAGACACCCCAGGCTGCCTGCTGTCACCCCGACTCTCTCCCCCGGTGGAGTCCGGCCCGACTCACGGTGACGACGAGGCACAGGGAGAACCGCTGGTGTGTTTCCAGGAGGAAGATCTTCACGGAGCCGTAGGGGCACTCCGACGGGGAGGACGGTGCCAGCCGGGCAGGGGTCCCTCTGCTGAACGCAGGGTCAGGGCTGCCAGGGGCCCCAACCAGTAAAACGGTGTGCAGACACAGAGCTGGGGAGGGGGGGGCAGCGCAAAACGATACAGGACTCCCCCCACCCTGCCCTCCACACCGGTGGCAGGATGGCAGAGCCAGCCGTCTCAGCCCGTCTGCCCTGTAGCAGCAACCACGAAGTCCCCCTGGACCCCCACACGCAGAGATTAGAGCAGGGGTTCTCAACCTCCCCCACCCCGCGACCCTTTCATCCAGTGCTTTGTGTGGTGGTGACCCCAAACCATAAGATTATTTTCGTGGCTGCTTCATCCCTGTCATGTTGCTGCTGTGATGAATCGGGCGGCCCCTGGGAAAGGACCGTGTGACCCCGCCGAGGAGTCTAACCTGTGGGGGTCTACCCACAGGTAGAGAACCGCTGAGTTAGAGGGCCGTTAAACCCTCAATGTGGCTTATCAGAATGAACCCCTGACACACACACACACACACACACACACACACACACACACACTGCCCAGGCTTTTGACAAAGCGAGTTTGACACTCATCCACGCAGCCCCATGTCCTGCGGCTCCAGGGACTTCACAGGACAGCGCAGCGGCTGTCTGCGGTCCAGTCCGCTGGGAGGAAAGAGGGCACCATCCTCTGCTGAAACAATCGCCATGGGAGATGTCAGGCCTTTACGGACCACTGACCTCTCGGTTAGCAGCCCAGAGCTGTGGTCACTGCACACCCAGGGCAGGGCATCGGGATGCTCAGACAAAGCAGCCTAACGGGGGTCACCTCTGACAGAGAGGCCCTGCCGGGCCGAGCGGAACCGCCCCTGTGGGTGTCTTCCCCTTTAACTGTGGACGGGGTGTGTATGTCCATTTCAGATGACTGATCGATGTTGTGTCCGACAGTGCAAGCTACTTCTCAAGCCAGGTTGCTCCCCCTCCCCCGCTTTGACGTCTCTGGCCCGAGGTGATGAGTCTTCTCTCTTGCCCACAGAGCAGGGGCTGGTGGTTTTGAGCAGATGCCCTGGGGGTGAGCAGCCCGGCACCTGACCCGCTGTGCCACCAGGGCTCCTCGGAGAGGGGCAGGCAGCATAGCAGGGGACAGACAGACAGACGCCAGGGAGAGGTGGCCACGCAGCCCAGGCTGAAGGAAGTGGGACAAGCATCTCCTCGGTGGCAGGAGAGAAAGCCTTCCCTGGCACGGCCAGCTTCCTGCCCGGGGGCAGTGGACAGCGCACAGGGCTGACTGGGGCACGTCTCCCCCACGCTCGGCTCCCGGGGACGCAGGCCTGTGTCCGTGTGTGTTTGGGGTCAAGACACCGCTTGAGAAATCTCAGCCCACAAGCTTGGTGCAGATGGACCTACAACTCAACGGTCACTCTGGGGTCCCAGGAGACAACACGCTGTCCTCTCCGTCCGCCCCAGCCCATGTCTTCACTGTAAGCCAGCGAGCACAGCATGCCGTCCCAGGCAGGGAGGGGGGCTGTGTGAGGAACTTCCTCGAACAACTGAGCGTCCCTCAAGGGCAGGCGTCCCTGTACACAGAGCAGCACAGGGCAGGCCCGGGCCGTCCAGTGGGATCGATCTGGATCCACGGAAGCTGGTGGAAGTTCTGGAGGACTTCCAAGAGGAGGGATGCTGACGACTGGAAACCAGAGTCCCCTAAGGTCAGCTGTAAATGAACGGCTGTCTATCTAACGAGTGGAGACTGCACTGCCCTCTTCAGAGTGCTGGCCTCTCTGTGAGGACCAAGTGCGCTGACCTGGGCCATGGGCTGTCCATCACCCCACCTTTGAGCAGTGGACACTGAAAGTATGAAGGAGGAGGGGACTACAGGACAAGTCCACGCGTCTGTCTATAAGTCAGGTCAGAGGCTATGTAAGCCAGGATGGTCAGCCTCTGTCTGATGTAGTGAACGTGGTTTTAGTGGGGACCGGTCCCTGTCAGTCAGAGGGGCGGGGAAAGGGATGGGTGGACACACAGTGGCTGCATCCACGCACCCCAGCTCCAGACCTGCAGTGAGGACTGCCTGAGAACAGGCCTGTCCCTTCTGCTGCGCAAGATGTCACCCTAGGGCAGAACCAACCACACGGCCAGCCTGGAGCACTGGGCTCCTTCCCAGAGACCCGAGAGACAATATCCGCTAAGGTCAGAGGAGAAGCTGAAGGGGGTGTGATTATATGAATGGACGGGGGGTGGGGGGGGACCCTGAAAAGGGGGGAGGGGGCCACGCAGCTCACAGGATGTGGCCTGAGTCTGAGGACCACATGCAGGGCCTGCCCAGCTGGTGCTGTGTCCTCTTATGTCAAAGCTCACTAAGGGTCTTGCCTATCATCCTTGATAAAAAGGCCCCCAGAGGACTTTCCAGTGTCCCCCCATCCTCACTCTTTACTGAGCAGAGGGCCATGCTGACACCAGGCCCTGCCGGACAGTTCTTAGGGAACAAATAAACAGATACTGAGGACTGAGGTCCACCCCTGCTGGAAAGATGTGTGTGTGTGTGTGTATGTGTAAGTCATGCAGGCGGGAGGGCTTTGTGCTCAAGCAAGCAGGAGGGCCTTGGTCTCTGGGTATAAGCATCTACGACAAAACCAAAACACACCTCCCCAGATAGAAATCACATTCCAGGTGCCCCACTGGCAGGGACCCACATCCAGGCTCCGTGGGCATCCTGGTCCTGCAGCCCAAGCTCAGGTGGGGCTGCGGGAAGGGCAAAGGGCATCTGAAACAGAGGGCAGGCATTTCCAACCGGAAGGAGGCAGTGTCCCCGGATGGGGCAGACATGGACAAAAGCAAGG
The DNA here is from genome assembly GCA_004026705.1 of Nesogale talazaci. NCBI lineage: Eukaryota > Metazoa > Chordata > Mammalia > Afrosoricida > Tenrecidae > Nesogale > Nesogale talazaci. The sequence continues at coordinate 36,772 of PVJH01012593.1, read as the reverse complement.
CTGGAGGTCAGAGTTCACCAGAGGAGCTTGGGAGAAAGGCCTGGCAGACAGACAAGCAAACAGACACCGGGTGCTGCGGTCAACTGCTCGGAAACGGACCCCATCAGAAGGTTCCAGATACCCTGGGAGGAAACAGACAGAACAAAACTCCGAGTCGTAGCCGGGAGCAGGCTTCCTGTAGGGCAGGGACTGCTGGGACCTTCCCTGGACGGTGGCCCTCAGCCCCACTTCAAGTCTGGGACCCCCTGACCTGTGTGGCTCTGCTTTCAGTCAAACACCTGACGCAGGAAGGGCAGCCTTCACAGTCGGACGGAGGCCCGGCCTGCAACACGCAGTCCCTTGAGATGGGAGCCCAGAGGCCCTTCGGAGAGAAGGGGCCTGAGTTTATCCAGCCTCCGCGTTCGTCCCCGGCTCTGGTGGGCACTTAGGGGTACAACAGACTGACTGACTCTGAGCACACAGATCTCACCCAGGGCCTGGGGACAGTGCCTCCTGACGGCGTGTCTGAGCAGAGCGGTCCCTGGTTCTTCTGTCACTGTCACCTGAGCGCCTGGACTACCCAGACCTGCTGGGGGCTGGGGACGGGGGTTTCTGACGGCCAACTGTCACGGAGGTCGTCGTTAGGGAGCCACATCCCACGCTCCGGCACCCTCCTCTCCATCAGCCCTCTGCCCGTTGTGCAGCCCCTCGGCCCCTCTCTCTGGCTGACCCTCTTTCAGGCAGGTTCATCCTTGAGGTGCTAACCACAAGGTCCGTGGTTGGAACCCGGCAGCAGCTCTTTTGCAAAAAGATGAGGCCGTGTGATCCGCACAGACGTACCGCCTCAGACACCCACTGTGTGTGTGTGTGTGTGTGTGTGTGTGTGTGTGTGTGTCATTTATGGACCAGAGGGCAGGGAGCTTTTGCTTGATCATTACCGGTCTGTTTCACCCAGCACGATGGCTTTCCCAGGGATTGGCCCTCGGGCGACACGTGCTCAGTCCGTGAGCTTCTAAGGGGCATCCTGGCTGGCCGTGCTTCTCCAAGGAAGTTAGGTCGGGCTCCGGCGGGAGTCTCGCTCTCCCCGCTCCTCGGGAATGTGCTGGCTGCCTCTGGAGGTGAGACATCGAGCTGAACCCGCTTGCGCTCACAGAGGCTTCTTCGGCGGGGAGCGAGCGATCCGAAGAGAACAAACCAAGACTCACATGGCCGCAGGACCCCACGAGGGATCCGCCGGCAGGAAAGAGGCGGCCGGACACGGGGTGCACGCTGGGAACCCTAGGAAAGCCCAGACCCCATGGCCACGTGGGCCAGGGAGAGGGCCCAGACTAGGCTGATGGACTGGGCGGCGCGGGACGCTGGCCATCTAGGACAAGGCCAAAGTGTCAGGCGCAAGGTCAGCGGTTCGATGCCACCCAGTGCGCGCCCGTGGGGACGACACGCCTGAAACCCACAGGGCAGGTCTGCTCTGGGAATGTGCTCAGTGGCCTCCGCCACCAACCTCCCAGCGAGGGCTCTAGAGAGCGGTCACTCACGGCCACCCGTCAGACAGGAAAGGAGCCTCAGCGGCACGATGGGCTGAACGGCCCAGCTGTTCTCAGGACACGAAGTGAGGCCGCCCACTGCTGTCCAGAGCTGGTCTCAGAACCCCGCCCGCGCCCCGGGCTCTGCAGGTGCGCTGGGTCAGCATCGACTCGCAGACAAGGGTGGCGGTGGGCTCTGAGCTTGATCCCGTCTGAGAGAATCTTGGGGCGCCAGGACGAAAGGCTGGCTGCTCACCCAAAGGTCCGAGGTTCAAAGACATGGCTGCCCCGGGGCGGGGGGAGGGGCGGGCTGTGGCAGTGGGCTCCTGGCAGAACTGCAGCTTGGAGGATGCTGGGAGCAGCTCTGTGCTGCCCTCCACCAAGACCAGCCTGGCAAAGGCATAGGGCTCCGGCCTGGGCCTCTGTGGAGGTGCTGGACACTAAGGGTGCGACCCAGCAGGGGCTCCCCGGTGGGACAGCGCCCCGCTCTGCCCTGTGGAACCAGCAGGGGTCCGAGCAGACGGGGCCGCAGGGGGTTGGGTTTCCCGGTCCATGTTTCTGGTTCGCTGTACTCTCAACCGGTGTCTGTTTCTCTGGGGGCGGTTTGACCTAGCAGACCCGGCAGAGGCAGGGCCCTGGGCGTGAAGCATGGATCACCAATCGCCACCCAACACACACACACTGACAGCTATACACACTGCGCGCACACACCCACAACCACACACACTCACAATCACACACACACACATACATACATACATACACTCCCAACCACACACACGCTCACAATCACATTTACAACCATACTCACACGCACACATACACTCACAACCACACATGCTCATAATCGCACAGACACATTTACAACCACCCATACAAACATACACTCACAACCATACACATACCCCACACAACCACACACACAATCACACACAGTGCAGCTTGTCCCCAGCCCCTCTGCCCCGCCTCCCCCAAGGTCTGCAGCTCCCTCTTCAGTGAACACAGGAGGAGGACCCCCCTCCCAGAGACTTCCTGTGGGTCTGGCGAGGACGGCAGAACACAGACACGAAGCCGAGGCTTGCCTAAAAGGCCACGCTGCTCCAGGGACCCTTGGGAGCGGGTGCATCGTGGCTCCAGCAGCCTGTCGGAATCCTGAAAGATGCCACGTTTCCGGCTCAGTGTTCCTGGCTTACCAGGAAATGCTCAGTGCCTCTTAGCTGGGGCCTCGCTGATAAGGGCTGGGGAAAATGACCCACAAGAATAAATGCTAAAACAAACCCTTCTTGGGAAAGAAAGGTTCTTTCCTGCTTCTTAGGGCCGGCCTGCGGGAATCTCTCCAGCTACAAAGAGCCGGCAGCCTGGGTCTGGAGTGTCCGGCGTCTGCCCGGGGCTGGCGATGCATGGCCACAGGCCCTAGGGAACATCTCTAAGCCCTCCCACTTCTACCCCGAACTCCCAGTGTTTCTGCACAGAGCCTTGTCCTGGAAAACCTGGGACTGAGGGGCCAAATCAGTCTTCTCTCCCTGGGACTCGCCTAGCCAGAAAGGTCCACTCAACAGTTTTCAGGTTGTGCTTCCGCTCTGCTCTTTATCAACAGTGACGGCTAAGCGCTGGGCAGCCAGTCACAGGGACCCCCAGAAGATAAGGCCACATGGCCTGCTTTCAGAACAGAGGCAGCCACAGAGACGCAGAGGGGCAGAGTCAGGATGGCACCACTGAGCACTGCGCACACCCGTGGGCAGCTGTGACAGCCATCTGTATTCCCCGTTCTGTTTGTAAGAGAGGTGAAGGGGGAAATCCCTTTGGGACAGATTCATTTGGTCAGGGGCAGGCAGGGGCGAGAGTACGGATAGAATCTACAGGCTCCATTTGGGTTGGTGACTGCGGAGGAGAGAGAGGGGCTCAGTCAGATGGGAAGGTGGCCATGGGTTCTGACCTGGCAGTGCTGTTGTCGGACTCTGCACCCCGTCACTAACTGCCTGGGACCTTGGGGGTGATTCGCCTGGGCGGGGGGGGGGGTATGTCTTCTGTAAAACACAGGGACACCATGCCCTATCCCCACTATCCCCAGCAGAGTCTCCACACATCTGTTAGAAGGGCTGCAGCTCTGAGCGGGTTTCCAGTGGCGCTTCCAGGCTGACTGGGAAGTAAGGCCGGTGTGACACTTCTGCAAACAGGCCCCTGGAAGCCTTCGGTCACAGCAGGCATTGCCAATGTGCAACTGCCAGCCTGTGACACTACCGCAGGGCCCTGACATGACATTGGACGTGCTCACGGGAGGCCAGCTCCAGCGGGCGAGAAGAAGAATCGTGAGCGTGCCATGGGCGGCCAGGACAGACGGGCTGTCTTGGAAGAAGCACAGGCAGAGCTCCTTAGAGGCCAGAGACTCCAAGCCACAGGCTTGGACGTGGTGTCAGGAGGGACCCGGTCCTGGAGGAGGACGCCGAGCTTGGGAAAGCAGGTTGGGGGGCGGGGGGCGCAAAGAGGAGGAGGACCCTGGATGAGGAGGGGTCACATCATCCTTCTCAAAGAAGTCTATCCTTTTCCCTGCCATCCCCACCCTGTCATCTGTCCTTGAGGAAGGGGCTTCTGTACTTCCGGGGGGGGGGGGGGAATCATGGGTAAACACTTGTCCCATTGATGTCAGTGGGCCGTCAGCAAAGGCCAGTCTCTGGGAGCACAGCGTGATTGGTAAGCAGAGGGCGCTCCGTGAGACGGGCAGACTGCGCCCGAGGCCGTGACGGGCCCGCTCACACTCACTTTATCACTTACTCTTCACTCACTCACACTCACCCCCTTCCACTGAGAGAGACGCTGGCTCACAGGGCCTGGCTGTGTCACCAACTTGCCTGACCACCTGGTGGGCTCCAGCGCGTAGCAGCTACCTGACAGGTCAGTGGTCAAGCCCTCCCGCGGCTCCGGAGCGGGGAGGCCGCAGCAGAAAGACACATCTGCAGCCACAGAAAGGACAATCCCACCAGCCAGCACGGGCCTGTCCTGGAGAGACGCTGGGGCCGACCAGGGTGCTGGCAGCCGGGGGCTGGTTCGCTGTGTGGTTTCCTGGAATGTTGCCTTTGGACCTCATTGATACATCTTGAAAGCTGCACTGGCCCTGGGCCCACCGCCAGCGGCCCCTGCCCCTCTGCCCACAGCAAGCAACAAAAACTCGGAAAGAAGGTCAGTGCCAAAGGACGGGGTGGAACTGCTCCCATGGGTTTCTACAGCGGTAACTTCGCGGGAACAGAGCGTCCCCGCTCTCTCCTGCAGGCCGCCTGGTGGCTTCAAACCGCTGACCTGGGGACTTCGGCCCCGAGGCCGCAGGGGGACGGCACGCATACAGGCACTCTGAGCCCCTGTGGCAGGACCTGAGGCCTGCGGGTCCAGCACCTCCGCCAGTCCCCGGCCCTGAAGGGAACGGGGAGGGCTGCCACGGAGTCTGTTCTGACCCACAGTGACCACGTGCAGGACAGAAGGACACACTGCCCTCTCCTGACGCCCCTCTCTCCTGTCCCTGAGCCTGAGCCCACTGCTGCAGCCACCGTCCACCCGCCTCCCTGTGTCCTCCTCCTCCTCCTTCTCACCACGCAGGAGGCCCTTCTCCAGGCACTGCGCTCTGCGGACAACATGCCCAAAGGACGGAGACTGAGTCCCGCCATCCTCGCCTCTGGGGCAGCAGCGGTTCTCAGCCTGGGGGGGTGGGGGTCACAACCTCTTTGGGGGTTGAATGACCCTTTCATAGGAATCTCCCCCTTCCTAACAGTAGCAAAGTGACAGTGAGAAAGTGGCCACAAAAGTCACCTGTGGTCATAGGGGGAGGGGTCACCACCACACAAGGCACTGCATGAAGGGGTCCGGCACTGGGAGGGTGGACCCCTGCTCTAAGGAGCCCTCTGGCCACACTTCTTCTAAGAGAGATTGGTCTGTCTGTCCTATTAGCATTCCGTGTTCTTCGAGGGACAGGGAGAAAAGACAGGCTCCTTTCCGCGGGGAGTGGAGACCAGGCCAGTCTTGTAGGAGCAGGCGGTGCTGAAGGAGCAGCGGCAATGTCCCCAAAGGCTGCGGACACTGACATCTAGTGGACACGGCCTCCCTCACACCGGAAGCCAGGAACTGGGCGAGGGCAGGCCTGTTATTACTAGGTGGGGGTCAGGAAGCGGGGCTTAGGGAGTCCTAGGCCAAGCCCTTAAAGGACCTTAGGGAGCTTAGCAACCAGTTTGGGGTTATGTTTGGGTCTCTCTCTCCTTCCACCGGGCCCTGATGCCGGCTCCTTCCCGCTGTCCTCGCTGCCTGGGGAGAGCCGTCAGATTCCTGCTAAGCCTACAGCGTCACCAGGGAACCCTCCCTGAGGCACAGCTCCCTGTGGGCCCTACCACCCTGCACCCCTGCCTGGGCTGACAGATCCCTGGGTCCTTAACCTTGACGGGAGGCAGGAGAGGAAAGGATGGGAGTCACCAAAGGGTTAAAAAACAGGCCAGGCCAGAGCCTGATCCTCATAAAAGACTGGGGGTGGGGTGGGGGTGGGGGGGGGCAGGCCCAGGAATGCTGAAGGAATTCACAGACCAGCTCTTGGGCACTGATGCGTGGAAGCCAACCCAGTGAGCTTTCTCATGAGCAACATCATCAACACCCCTCATGCAAGGAGCCCTGGAGGTGCAGCGGCTAAGCGCTCGACCACCAACCAGAGAGACGGAAGGACCTGGAAGCCGCTCCCAGGAAGCCCTCAGGGCAGTTGACCCCCACCAGGTGAGGTCACTTTGCTTCAGACTAGACCCAACAGCCAATGGTAAATGGCAAATCCCCATCCCCACCATCCGAGAGAGACGAGGCTTTGTGCCCAGGGAAAGAGCAGGTCTCGGAGAGCCCTGGGACAGGGCAGGCCTGTCTGTGGGGTCGCTCTGTGAGTCAGCTCCAGTTCAGAGGGCTTTTAACGTGGCGTGGGCCGCTCTCTGCCGGGCGATCCTCTCACTGTGTTCCTAGCTCAGAAGGGACCTCAGGGGTCGCAGATGGCCAGATGCCCCCCATGGCAGGCGGTGGGCACGGGCAGGAGCGGTCAGTGAGGACTCTCAGAGCTACCCTGGGCTCCTCCTTCCCAAGTTTCCACCGGGAATCACCCTGAGCATCCGTCGAGTGGGCCCGGATGCCCCCCACCCCATCCCAGCCTTGCCTGAACCCCTGGAGGCCTAGCCCTGCCCCCCCCCCCCTCAGAGACCGTCGGCCCCGCAATGGAAGCCCTGGAGTCCCTGCACAAGTTGGCTTCACAGAGGCAGCTGGTCAGGAGGGGTCCCGGCCACACCCAGCAGGCCGACAACTTCTGTGCTGATCTCACGAGTGTGTCCACCCGCCCGGGGTCCGGGGAAGGTGTATCAAGACCCCTGGAGGAGGGTGGGTCTGGCTGACAGTTACAGACGGCGTCGGCACCTCTGGCTGCTCGCCCGAAGCTGGGCGCTTCTCAGTCACACCAAAGTGCCTTGGAGGAAAGGCCTGGTGATCTGCTTCCTCGAGGCCACTGTCCTTGAAACCCCCGGGGGCAGTCACCCAGGCCCAAGATCAACTGTCTGGAGACCGGCCAGCCCGAGGATTGCCATCAGTGGACCCCGACTCGCAGTGACCCCCCCAGGACCCGGGGAACTGGCCCTGGGGGTTTCTAAGACTGTGACTGCATGTCACAGTCGGGAGCCTCATCTTTTTTCCTCAGAGCGGCTGGTGGTTTCAAACCGCGGACCGTGCGGGGAGCAGTCCGACACAGAACCGTGACAAGTCAACTATTTCCCCTGGGTCCTTGGGTGAACTCACACTCGTGGGAGCAGGAGGGCAGGTCTACTGTGCGGAGACAGGGGGCAAGCCCAGCTAAGGCTTCTCGGATGCTGCCGCCCCTGATGTCTGATGTCTGTCTTTCTGAGACACCAAGGCACGGGAGAAACCAACCTCAGTGTCTCTCTCTCTCTCTGAGAGACATCCACACACCTACAGGTTCCCCGAGAACAGCACAGACAATATCACACACACATTCATACACATCAGACAACTTGGCCGGCGTCAGGAACCAGGGGGGCTTCGATGGGGCTTTCAAGCTTTTTCATCTTTTATCTGCAAACCTTTGCCACCGGCCTCGGATCGTCCAAGTCAAGGTATGGGGTGGAGTGGGTGGGGTCCCTGGGCGTAAGGAGAGCCAGGCCAAGGTGGAGTCACAGACCCTTCTAGAACGCTCCCTAGGGGATGGGTATGGGAAGCACACTACCCCCCCACACACCCGGGGTGGGGAGCGAGGGCAGGTATGTGCCTCTGGCCTGGAACAGGGCGGCGGTGCGGGCTGGGCACAAGCTCTGACAGGTCCCAGGGAGGCAGCTGGGAACGGGCTGGGGCTTGGCAGGCAGGTCTGCTGGCTTCAGTGGGCGGGGGCGGGACCAGGTCAGTGTCGGTGCTGCTGCAGGGACCCCACTGTGCACAGGGGTTCACCGGGAACCGGAACGAGCTGGAAGATAACTCCAGGGGCCAATGCCTCTTTTAAGTAGGATGTAACCACGAACACAAAGATGTTCCTTCACCAGGTGACCGGAGTCACAAGTGGACAACCTCTCTTGACAGGGCTGAATCAGTGAGCTGTGATAGAAGGGCTAGGCGCCGGTAAAACTGTTAGAAACGACAAAGACGCTTAGAAGCACCACCTGCATGAACGAGTAACTCCTCGGGTTCTCGGCTCAGCCAGACGCTGAGGGATACCAGCTGCCCAAGGGCAGGGTGCTGGTCGGGCCTGTCCTTGGTCCCCTTGGCAGGGAGCAGGCTTGACACATATACATGGTCTGGGTGGAATGGGCTCTTTGAGTGGCCAGCGGCCCATTCTCAGCAGGAGCATAGCCAGAAAACAGTTGCCCACTGGCTGACCGCAAGCTGGGTCCGGCCAGACGTCCTGGCCCTCGCCTCCTCCCTCACCTCTGTCCGTCTGCAGGTGTGCGGCTCTGCCTGTGTGTGGGAGCCCTGTGGTGCAGGGGCACACGACGGGCTGCCATTCCCATTCGGTCAGCAGATCGAAACCACAGGGGAAAGACGGCGCCTTTGACGGCCATCAACAGTTACAGCCCCCCAAGCCCACAAGGGCCATCCGAGCCTGTCCTCTAGGGTGGCTGGGAGTGGGCAGTGAGGTCCTGACTCAGCGAGCTCGGTCAGCACAGTGATAACTGCCGGTGGGTCCTGCGCCCGATTCCCAGCAGGTTTGGGTCTGTGGGCGCAGCTGGCGTGTGGTTGTCTGTCTGTCTGTCTCCCTGGCTCACCTTCGGCTTGACCCACCCTGGTGCTGTCACCAAGCAGGGCATGCTGGGAGAATGATTTCGCTCTGCAGCTCTGGCTGGTGTGTGAAGTCACCGGAGCTTTGAAGGCGTGTGGTTTCTAATGTCCACGAAGCTGCCTACACTGCAGGGAACTGAGGGGAGATTCGAGGGACGGGGAGTTCCTGGGGCTCCTCCCAAAACCACTCTCTGGGGCCTGGGGGGCCTGGGCAATGGTGATGACCACCACCTCCCCAGAGCTGGAAGAGTCGTCATTGGTAGTGTTTCACAGTGGCTGGCCGGGTTTTACAGAGCAGGGCGGGCTGTTATCCATGTCCTGCTAAACGGGGGTGGGGGGAGCCCAGAGGCTCATGAGTGTGGCAGAAGCTGCTTAACCGACTCCCCTTGAATGCAAAGGGGGTCTGGGGACAGGATCCTGAGGAGCTCAGCCCAGACCGGGCAGTCCACCTGCCACGTGGAGTTCGGGCAACTCCTGGTCCTGCCTATCTGTCCCCAAATATTTGCCATGCTCTCTGGCACCGTAGTTCTGGGGTCAGTTGTTGATTCCCCTGCATTCCCAGAGGGTCAGGCCTAGACTCCCGGCCCCCGGCTCCTCCTGCCAGCCCCTGGATGAGACCCTTCCATCATCCACAAAGCACACAGGCCACGGCCGGCCTCGTGGCTGCTCCGGAGGCTCTCAGCGAGCGTCGCTGTCCATGCGGCAGTGGGTGGACACGGAGGAGGTCCGGGCACTAGCTCATTCTCAGAGCCTCCTCGTCCTCCCTGGCCGCTCTCAGGGCACACGTGACTCATGGAACAACAGTGCCCGGACAGGCTCCCCAGGGAACGGCAGTCACTGCCTACCAGCTGGCTCTCTCGGGGGCGGAGAGGTGCCAGATCCCAGGTCATGGTGGAGAAGGATGGGAGGGACGGGGTGAGATGTTACTGTTTTACAACAGACAAGAGCACCCCGAAGGGCAAACCCACTGCCATGGAGGTGACTCTCGGGACAGCACTGTGTCTGAGGCACTGAGAGAGCAGAAAGCCCGGTCTCTCGCCCACGGAGGCCCTGGTGATTTTCAACTGCTGACCTCAGGATTTGCAGCCCAAGTCAAAAACCACCGGGCCACCGCGGCTCCTCTCCAGAGCGTCGGCCGGCACACAATTTCAGCCGGGTCTGCACGCACCATTCGGCGGCCCCCAGTTTACAATCTTCAGATTGTGCGCTTATCTAGAGTGTTCCTCGGCCGTGACCAGACTCACTGTCCGTCCCCCCCCCAACTCCCGTACACTTCCCATGAGTCTTTGGGGTGCTGTTAGCAATCTTTGCCCACCGAATGTATCTCAGAAAGAGCTCGGTGCTCAAGACAGACCTCCCTGATGGACGGACAGACGGACGGACGGAGCTATACCTCAGAGCGGCTCAAAGCCGAGGGCCGGGGAGGGAACGTCTCAGTCTCGCCCCCAGGTTCTAAGTGCCGTCGCCTGGGCAAGACCGCCGGCGACTTCACCACGAGGCCCGAGGTTCACTGTGAGTTTGAAATTCCATCCCGATTCCCCCACCCCCTTTCTTGACGAGGCTGGTCTTTCTTGGACGGTGCCCGGGGAGGCGACGGATGCTAGGTGTGCACAGAACCTGTCAACAAGCAAGTGGCCTGTGGGCGTCAAGTCCCGAGTTGCCAGCCCTGGGTGGGTCCCCCCCCACCCCCGAGAGGCATGGCAGGGGTGGGGTGCGCAGAGGGTGAGGCAGGGGATGAGGCCCAGAGGCACCTCGGCACCATCAGCTGCGTCTCTACTTGAATGCACTGAGCAGGGCCCCCCACCCGCTGGGAACACCCCGTCCTCACGGTTCTCGGCCCTCCAGAGGAATGTGCTCTGGTCCCACAGCCTCCCGGGACCGTGCTGCCCGCCCCCCTGCGCACGCACGTAAGGAAACGCAGGCCTCGCCCCCTTCTCCACGTTTACAGCCCAGCTGACTCATACCCCGGTGTCCTCAGGCAACCCCCGTGTTGAGCGGTGGCAGGCACAGAAGGCAGTTCAACCACAGAGCAAAGCAGGAGGACTTCTCTAGAGTCCACGGACACACAGCCTGGCGGACACACGGACACAACTGGAGAGGGCACTTCGGCCCGTTCTACTCCCGCCCAGAGTCCCAGGGCCCGATACCCACCAGCCAGGGGCGGTTCTGGGCTGGCCGACAGGGTCTGTGAGCTGGCATCGACGCGATAGTGGTGGGTTTTGTAAGGACGTACTCACGGTCCAGTGTTCAGTTCAAGAGTGAGGGGGGGAGACGCAATGCCATCCCCTTCACCCTCCATCTGGCCATGTTCCACGTTTTGGAAGTCCCCACCCCAGCACCCACATTTTAGGCCCTCAACCCTTCAGCAGCACCTCCCAGTGCCATCAAACACAGTGGGCACCACCACCCTTACTCCCGGTGAGCCGAGCGACTGAAGATCCCACGGACGTCCCCAGCAAGCGACGGACACACCCACCCACACACCATCCATCCACCGGCCCTGGTTGAGAACACAAGACTGTGCTCATGCTTGTTCCAAGAATGTGCTGGAAGCACAGCAGAGCTGGTCCCACAGGGGTGTTCTGGGCAGCATGGGAGGGGACAGGAAGCGAGCCTAGAGGCCTGGTGCATTGTGGGCCAGGTGCTGGCCTGGGAACCGCAAGGCAGGAGGTTGGAGTCCATCAGCGGCTTCACGGACGACAGACGCGGCTCTCTGCTCAAGTCAAGGCTTCCAGCCCCAGAAAGCCTACCATCTTGGATGGACACCAGGGCGCTGGGCTTGGTTTGGGTCGGATGGACCCCTCGTGTACAAGGAAGTCTCAGCCTGGGCATAGGTGGCCGACAAAGCCCGCGAGATGACTTATTCCTCCCGTGGAGACAAGTCGGGGCATGAGAGTGAATGCTGGGGGATCGTGGGGTGGGGTGAGGCCTTCCGCCCCACTTTTGGGGTTGGTTTGTGTGTGTGTTCAGGGGAGAGAATTTTTTTAGCTCTAAGATTTGGTTAAAGTGGAAACCAATTTCAGGGATCTACATATAACCTCCTCTCTGGGGCACGGACAACAGGGGAGGAGTGAAGGGACACACTGGACAGTGTACGATATGAAACAGTAATAACAATTTGTAAATTATTAAGGGTTCATAGGGGAGGGGGAGGGGAGAGGGAAGGGAAATATGGGAAGCCGGTACTGGGGGCTTAGGTGGAGGAAGGATGTTTTGAGAGTGATGATGGTAACAAGTGTGCACATGTGGCCTGCGTACGATTGATGTGTGTATGGATCGTGATGGGAGTTGTACGAGCCCCCAATAAAATGATTCGTTAAAGAAAAAAAAACAGAGGGGGAAGGAACAGCTTATACCAAGGGCTCAAGTAGAAAATATTTGGAAAATATTTGTATGCTTGATACAAATGATGTATGGAATGTTATGAGAGCTGTAAGAGCTCCCCAAAAAGCCAATGGGAAAAAAAAAGATTTAGTGAAAGTGATAAAAAGCAGTGAGCAAGATGAGGAAATAAAAGCCACGCGGGCCCCAAAGCAACCCCCTGACCCAAGCCCATCACTCCGCGGGAGTAGCGAGCCCCGTCTTTCCTCCATGGAGCGGCTGAGGGATTTGAACAGGACACCCCGAGGTGCTTTTAGAGCAGCTGACCTGCAAGAGGGCACTGGGCCTGCCCTGTATTGCTGTCCTTTGGTGGCCAGTGAGCCCCGAGCCCATCAGACGACCAAAGCCACGGCCATGGAGGGGTTGTGGCCCAGCGGCTCCATGCTGAGGGCAGCCAGCTCAGAACCACCAGGCGCCCCGAGGGAGAGGGACGGGGCCTTCCACTCCTGTGCTGAGAGGCCGCCTGGGGACCCCCTGGGCAGTCCCCCCTGTCCCGTGGGGTCGCGTGGACTGGAAGACAAGGAGTGTGTGCACGCTGCAGCTGTTTCCATGTGACGGTTACCAAAGCCGCCACCTGCCACACCCCCAGCCTGCCCCTGGGAGCAAGACGGGGGTGAGAAGCCTGTGCTTTCCTGTCCTTCCCGTGGGCTGGGGTACGTGGGACCTCGTCAGGGTATGGGGGTTCAACCCAGCTAACTGATGACGGAGGTCAGAGGTCAGAGGCACAGGAACCCTTGACTTTCCGATAAGCCAAAGCCCAAACTCAGTGGCCACCCAGCCTTGATGTTGACTCCCTGCAGGCCAGGCTTAAACCGTCCCCGTGAGGTCCCGAGACCCAAACCCCTTGTGGAGGAGAAAGCCTCTCTCGCTCTCTTAGACAGGCCGGCGTCTCAGAACGGCCGAGCAGGCGGTTAGCTGCCAGTGTCCCACCTCGTCACTCGCCGTGCCAAGCACGTTCAAGGGCAAGAATGTCCCCATCTGGGTCTTGACGAGTGGCAATTGGAAAAAAAAAAAAGAAAGAGGAGCGGGTGAAACGCAGCTGGACATTCGGCAGCGGTCAACCACCACCGAGCGATGCCTTCACGGTGTCTCTTTCTCAGACACTGAAGTTGCCTGTGCTCTGCAGAGCTGCGCCCAGGCCCAAGGGGGGAAAGCAACGGGAGGGGCTCACCCCCGCACCCCCCGCTGGCGCCCCCTCTACTCCATCGTGGAGAAAGATTTTGCAGAATCTTTTCCGCTGAGGAATGACTGCAGCTCAGTGTTTCTGACTCGCTCCCACTCTGGAGGGCCCTACCCCCAAGAGGAGAGGAGAGGGGTGGAGGATTTAAAGGCCTACAAAGTCAAAAAGAAATCTCCATCCCCCAGCTCCACCGTGCGGCGCCGCGCCCCGTCCCCCCCGCCCTCGGCCAGAGGATGATTTAGCCCTTAATTCCCCCCAAGAAAATGAGGAGAAGTTTGAGGAACGAGTCTTTCTCCATGTAAATCTCTAGCCAGCCCCTGTCAATCACACCCGCCTTCCCGCAGGGCTGGGCCAGCGGTACTTCAGGCCCGGGAAACGACACCAGGAGTTAATTGGTTGGGGACTTCACATTTTATGGAGAGGCAGCAAGACGCCCAGGGGGGACGGCCAGGTGGGGAGCCCGCAGCCGTAAATTGTCCCCTTAGCCAGGTGACTCCGCTCCCGGCTGGAATAGGGCGGGCCCTGGGTGAAAAAGGAGAAAGAAATGGCCTTCAGAAGCCCCCCAAGCCCTTACGGATGCTCGCACCAACACCCGGCCTGCAGGGTCATTGTCGGGGGAAGAATACAAATAGGGGGGGGGAGGCGCGGTCCAGACGACTCAGGGTGCTCTCCACCCTTCCCCACCCCGAATGCATCGGCTGCTCCCATGGGCGGGCCAGAGGAGAAAAAGCGGCAGCCGTTATGGACGCCCCTGCCACCACCCAGCACAGGGCCCTGCCCTTCCGCGTCCAGCCCTGTGGTATAGAACACAAGGCCGGCCCCCGTGTGACCCAGCAGGCAGGGATGTGGGGGGCCCTGACCTGCCCACGGCGTATGGTCAGGGCTTTCCAAGGCACCTCTGGGGGTTCTGTAACCAACAACAGTCCGGCGCAGCCCAGAACCAGACCCATTGCCACCCTGGAGGGCCCTGTGAAATGGCCCGTCGTGGGTGCCCGGGGCAGGTGCCTCTGCTGTGGGAGCGGAGAGTCTCCGGGAGCGGCCGGTGGCTTCAAACTGCCTGTCGTGGTGGTGGTTAGCAGCCACCAGGGTGGCCGCAGAGGAGGAGTGAGTTCAGCGCCACGCTCCCTGTCCCACAAAGTGACAGACACCACCACCACCACCATCACCTCCTGGCCACCCCACCTCCCCACCAGCTTGGGTCGGAAGGGTCTGCTTCTCCCGGGAGCTTGCTGCATTCCTGATGTGCCCGGGCCCTGAAGATGGCACCCGAGATTCCCAGACTCTCCGCACGGCTGGCGCTCGGGGCCCTGGGAACTGGGCAGTGGTGAGCTTCTCTCAGGATGCTGCCAGCTGCCGGACAAAGGCCCGGGTGTTTCGGGTGCTTTTAAAGCGCATTGATGTTCCCAAGAGTGGGTTTCATGATCTTTATCAGGAAAAGCTGCAGGCACTTGGGTAGTGTGTGTGTGTGTGTGTGTGTGTGTGTGTGTGTGTGTGAGAGAGAGAGAGAGAGAGAGAGAGAGAGAGCCCGTGCTAGGGACTCACTAGCCTTCAGGAAGCCTGGCAGACCAGACAACCCGCCAGCAGTGGTTACACGAGGCCTGAGAGTGGAGAGAAGGACCCAGTGAACCTCTTATTTCCCTCCTATCTAACGGCCAGGAGCCCTGCGGGCACAGCGGGTCCCAGGCTAGGATGCCAACAATGACGGTTGCCTGTGCAAACTTCCCTGGGGAGGAGGGGGTGGCCTTCTGCCCCCATGTAGTGGCTGAGAGCCTGAGAAGCCCCAGAGGCAGCTCCTCTCTCCTGGCCGGAGGCAGCAAGTCAGACTTGACTCGGGGATGGAGAAGGAAGCTGCCCTCCCCCGCTCCCCGCCTGGGGTCTTCCTGCCTGGGCATCATGGGGGAGCTGGGAGAGAAAGCAGGGGTGTGCGGGCGCACAGAGGCGCCTTGGCAGAGAACGGCCCTCACTGCCCTGGGTGGACCAGGCCCCTGTGGGTTCTGGGATGGTTTGGTCTGTATAGGAGTGGACAGCCCGGTGTCCTCCCCAGGAGGAGGTGGTGGCCTTGAATGGCTGACACGTTCCTTGTAGTGCGGGGATTGCAGGCTGGGCTGTCTGCTGCGAGGTCAGCGGTTTGAATCACGAGGAGCTCTGGGGGAGGAAGACGAAGCTCTCCCCCCCTGTGGGCGGGGTCCCAGAAACCCACAGGGGCAGTTCTACCCCGTCAGTTCTACTGGGCCACTGAGCGTGGAACAGACCAGAAGCAGGGAGGGGAGGCAGCCTGACCAAGCTCGCGAGTCGAGGGGGGTGGGGGGGCATCAGGGGACCCAACGCAGACTGTCCCTGAGCGGACGGCCCTGAGGAGGAGGCACGCATGCGTGTGGGCACGTGTGTGGGCCTGCACGTGTGCCCAGGGCGTGTGGCAGCACCAGCCCAGGCACGGGGCGGGGAGAGGCTGGCGTGCAGCCGGAGTTCACAGGGGGCCAGCGGGGCTGGGACACGGCGTTCCAGGGGCGGTGACGGCAGCAGCGGCCAAGCCGGGCGAGGCGGGGCAGGTGGGGTGAGGAGAGGGCCAGGGCGGGGCCCACAGGGGGCACTCAGGTGAGGAGCAGACCCCGGGGCGTGCTGACAGCCGCCATCGCCAGAGATCTCAGGACTGAGCCCAGGACACAGACTTACAGAGACAGACCGCAGGAGGAGGGCAGGAGGTGACAGGCGCTCATCGGATAAGAGGCAGGGAGCCCCTGGTGACGCCTGCCACCCTGACAGACCCCACGCCCGCAGAGACTGAGCAACGGCCGGAGTTCATCCGCCCACAAAACCGCCCTGCTTAGGAAGAGGGGGCGAAAGAACCCTCTTGGCAACTTCCAAAGCCCAATCCACACGCCCTGCTGGGGGGAAGAGGGGGGTCCCAGTGCGGTGGGCTCAGAGCCTGCCAGCGCGTGACCCTGAGGTTCACCTTATTCTCAGAAATCTAACCCGTGACCACCACACACACGGACAAATACGATGGCCGCGACAACCTGGTCACACACAAGACTGCCAACTGAAAGATCGGCGCCTCAGCCCCTCGGGGAAGACAAGGGCGGGGGTGTTGGGATCTGGGTCCCTCCCTGGAGACTGACCAGCCTTGGACAACGCTGGGGTGCAGCCCTCCTCTTTCTCAGGGGGGTCCCCGCAGGCCAGAATCGGGGGCCTGCAGGGAGTTTTTCAAACAGTCTTTGTCAGTGGATCAGTGAGTTGGGTTGTTTTATTTTTTCTTCCAGGTCTCGGACTCTCCCTATTTCCTTCCCTTGCAGAAACGAGGGCCGTATATCCCCGTCTAAGTGCCTCGCCTTTCTCCCTGCCCCCAAGTGTCACCGACATAATCACCTTTTTGATCTATTCGCTCCCCGACTCTGGCCGGGGCGGCACATTGTGTTTATGGAAATAGGGGCCGTTTATTGATTCCAGCTGAGGGTCATACATCCCACCTCCATTCTGCAGAGCCCGGTGGCCGGCTCATATGTCAAGCAATAAAACAGCCTCACCCACACGCCTGGGCCTCTGGGGGTCAGGGCGCCTGGAGCGACGGCGGGGAGGGGGGCGCAGGCCGGGCACAACGTGAGAGTCGAGGGAAGAAAGTTCAAGAACGCTTCTCGGGCAAAGTGGAAGGAGACTCACGAGCGTGACGGGCTGGCACGGCAACTTACCCTGGCGATGGAAGGTCGGGAAGGGTGGTTATGTCAACCTCCGGGGCCGGTGGTCACATAAGGGAGGGGACTGGAGCGGTTCAGCTGTCCATCCGGGGCAGCGAGGACCCCCTGGAGGAAGAACATCATGACGGTGAGCGTGAGCAGGGGAAGACCCCAACGGGAGTTGGGGAGCGATGCTCAGAGGCACCCAGCAGCGTGAGCAGAGGACAGGGAAGTGAGGGGGGCGGGGTAGGCCCCGGGACGAGCCCTGGACACTGTGAGCAAGGGCTCCCTGGGGGTGGGGGGACTCCGCCAGCCACTCCCAGTGGTGGGGGAACAACGAGGAATCTGGAAAGGCGAGACCAGGGCTGCAGGGGGGGTTTCCCATGAGCACACACATGGTCCTTCTGGAAGACGGTACACACACATACACGCACACACGTATCTCCCGGCTATCCCCCCCAATCCCCTCCTTTCTCCCTGGTGGGCCCCTTGTGACTGCCTGCCCTGTCCAGTGTCTAAACCAGTCTGAGTTAGGACAAAGCCCTGCCCATGTGCACGGCGACTCTCACCGTGACTCTTTTTAATCTGCCCTGTCTATAAGCTGCCCTGTCTCCCCGTGAGGCTGTGAGCTGCTGTCTGACCCAGCACACATGGCTGGGGACAGCTTGGCTCCCCCATCTCTTTCTCGGGTCTCACTCCCGTCAACCCTGAGGTGTCTGCAGCTCCCCGCCAAGGCGGGCCCTCCCTGTGCCTCAGGCTCCTCCATAGCCCACCATGACTCCCTCTCCTCTTCCTCCCGTTCCTCATCGCACCTTCCGCCCTCATCGGATCGGTTTTACAAGGGTCCAGGACCCCTGTCTCTGCACCAGTCACTCCCTCCTGGTCAGTGCTGGCCGCTGGGATCCAGGGTCCCTGAAATGCCTCCTCCATGCCAGCCCATGCCGCCGTGCTGTCTGCATGAGTCTCTGCTTGTGCTGCAGTGCCTGCTCACGAGACCAGGGGGAGACAGAGAGCCCTGGGGAAATCTCCCTCGTTCCCACCCGCTGAGTCTCCTTGTGGGGAGGCCTGGGGCCCAGGGGTTACGTGTCGGTCGGCAAGGTTGGCAGTTCAAAACCACACACTACTCTGAGGAGAGAGACCGGCCTTCTATACCCATAAGCAGTCTGGGAAGCCCACAGGGACGGCTCTCCCTGTCCGACGACAGGGTGGGGCGCGTGGCTGGGGGTTCAGCCTTCCAGGACGGAGCTTCTGTCTCCCGTGGGCGCAAACATCACACGCACACGTCTCAGCCCGCGTCGCTTTAACGGAGCCCGATGGTGCAGCGGGTTACGCACGGGACTCGGCAGTTCAGATCCTCCAGCCTCTGTGGGAGAAGGACAAAGCCTCCTGTGGGAGCCTCTGTGGGAGCAGGACGAAGTCCCATGGACAGTGCCTGTCTCAGCAACCCACAGGGGCGGTTCCTACTGGGTCGCTGTGAGTCAGAATCCACTTGATGGCACCATGAGTCTATTTACATGTGTGTCTCTGTATATGTATGTATGCGCACATGCGTGTCTCTGTTGTGTCTTTGTGAATAGGTCTATGTATATACGTGTCTATGTATGTGCTTGTGGGTGTGTCTGTATGTGTCTATTTAAGTGTGTGCATGTGTCTGTGCACGTGCACCTGTGTCTGCATGTATGTGTCTGTGCATGTCTCTGTGCATGTATATGTGGGTATGTATGTGTATGTGTGCCTGTGTCTATACACGTACATGTGCACGTGTGGGCATGTCTGCCTGTGTGCACGTGTGGTGGGTTTGCTGTTGTTTTCCAACAGGGTCGTCTTTGGGTTGAAAGGTGAGGTGGCCACAAGTCAGGGGCACCTGGATGGCCACTGACAGCAGAATCATCCCCGTTCTGTGTGTGCATGTGCGTCTGCGTGCATGTGCGTGCATGTCTGTGTGTCTTTGTATGAATGTGTGCATGTGTGTGTCTGCGTGTTTGAACAGCATCCACTTTATAGGGAAGGTTTCTTGGAAACCGCGGACGCAGGCTCGTCAAGCACGTCTTGGTAGCCGGGCTCCCTCCCACAGGGACCGCGCCGTGACCCCGTAGTCTCCCCGGCAGCAGTTTCCAGGCCATGGGGGCTTGTTTCAGCACCTCACTCCAGTCACGGTACGCTCTCTGCCCTTGGAGCACCCAGCCCTTAGCTCGCTAAACACTTTGGGCGAGGGTCCAGGGGCACTTGTCTACCCACAAGTAGCAGAAAGGCCCTTGATTCCGGGCACTCGCACGCCCAGGAGGGCTCTCCAGCTGGGCACACGCTGGGGAGGCTGTGGCCCAACACCGCTGGAGCTGCGCTCGGCAGGCCCCGCAGCCAGGTCAGCATTAATATTGGATGGGCAGCAGGTGCGGGCATTCTAGAAGGGCGGCATGCACAGCTCCTCCGAGATGCCGTCCGCTGGCTGCCCTCCCCAACGCCCGGGTGTCTGCATGGTCCACGGTTCCCCTAAGTTCGTCCTACACATGCCCAGACCAAACCAAGCTCACTGCCACCAACCAATCCATTGATGTCGTCCCACAGCAATGCCCCCCATCAGCCCCAAGACAGGGGAGACGGGCCCTGTGGGTTTGCAAGACTGTTTTGGGGGGTGGGCATCACTGCCCTCTGGTGGTCGTGGGCCCTCCCCAGCGCTGCTCCTGAGAGCCGCTGCTGGATTTGAACCGCCAAGCCCACGGGCCACAGTCCCGGACTCAACCACTTACACCACTGGGGCTCAGCTTGCAAGACTGATTTATGGGAGGAGAAAGCCCCGTCTCTCCCCCTGAAACATGCAGCCCTTACAACTGCTTGTGACTGTGGTGCTGGGGGAACCTCTAGTTAATGCCGCCCCGAGGGGGGCAGCTCGGCTCTGCCAGGCACAGGGTCCCCAAGCTGGGAGTCCAGTCTACAGCCAGCAGCCAGGGTCAGCAGTGTCCGAACTCCCTTTGGAAACAGCAAGGGCCCACATGGTGTCACAGTGGTTAAGTGCTCAGATGATGTGGGGAGCAGTCAGAAAAGAAGCCCCCTGCCAGTGTGGGGCGGCACCAAACTGAAGCCAGGTCCAGGGCTGTTACGCAGTCCAACTTGAAGCACCCCGGGTGCCCAAGCATAAGTGTCACCACAGGGCTCGGTGCCCGATTCTGTCAGTCATAGATCACCAGCCTGTCTTCCCAAGCACCTCCCAGGGCCCTCGGATCTCCAGCGACCGGACGGGTCCACGGCTCGGAGCAGAAACACACTGCCCTCGGGTCCGCTCGGACTCACAGTGACCCCTGCTGGACAGGGCAGAGCGGCCCTTGTCTGTTTCCAAGACGGCAACTCTTGACCGAGCAGAGAGGTTCGTTTCGTCGTTCCCCAAGGGAGCGGCTGGCGGCTTCGAACTGCTGGCCTTGCAAGTAGCCACTGCTCCCCCACCTCTGCATGCTTCACCAAAACACAGAAAGACACACGCCTGTTCGTGTCCTTAAATAGGCAACGAGGCAGTGCCCAGCCTGCAACACTGCGCCGGGGAAAATTCAGGGGTCATTTTTAACACCGGGGGAAAGTCTCTGGGGGAGAGATGAAAACAGATAGAAGACTGGGCTGCAAGGAGCCTGTGGGGGCAACCCCATCACCGTTTAACTCCACTTCCCTATGAGCTTTAGATTGGCCTCTCGGGTTTAGCTTTTAAACTTTTCACCCAGCAGTCAGAGGGCGGTCCTCTCGCACGAGCACAAGAACGAGGGACACTTTGGGCTGCTGAAGATCAGCAGTTCCAATCAGCCAGCTGCTCCGAGGGGGGAAGACCAGGCTCTCTGGTGCCCTCGAGAGAGTCCAAGTCTCTGCAGGGTCCCCCCTGCCCTGTAGTGGCCGGGCAGGCACAGTCGGCTGAAGGCAGGGGGAAATCCTCCCCAGAACACAGGTGAGGGTGTCATTGACCAGAAATGAGATCTTTCCATGGAAGCAAGCCACCGGGCCAGCGGTGCTCAAATGCAGCTGAGCTTCTGCAGCAAAGGCCCCAGAGGAAGGCCCCCCAGAATCTGGCCAGGGAGGCCACTTGGGGGGTAAGGCTGGGACCACCCCAGCATGCAGCCCCCTCCCTGCAGCCAGACGTAGAGGGGGGAAGGACGCTTCTACTTCAGAAAGGCTAAGAAAATACCTCGCTGCCACGGAGTCGATTCTGATTCACGGCGACCCTATAGTAAAGTGACCAAATTTTAAGTGGGACACCATCGACCTGGGGGAGGGGGGTTCTTGATGAAAATGTTGGTCTATGTGGAGCAACAAAAATTTGTATAGAATACAAAAATGGTATTGTAATATATTTATTTTAATTTTAAAACGCCGTGGGACATTGTTAGATTGTAAAAGCGGGATGTCTGGTCACTTTACCGACCGGGTCAGGCGGAACTGCCTGTGGAAACTGTGGTTTCCAAGACTGTGGTTCTGTGAGGACAGAGAGTCTGGTCTTTCTCCCTCAGAGTAGTTGGTGGTTTTGAACTGCTGACCTTAGGGGAGCAGCCCCAATACAGCCCCACCTGGGGTCCCTTTACAGAAACACCTCGGTTCTCGCTTTCAGCACAGCAGGAAGTGATGTCCTCTTGGACAGAGCCTGGGGTCCTCTCTGCTCGTCACCCCTAAGCCCAGGCATGAGGGTGCCAGGGCTGTGCATGGCAGCTGCGAGGCCCAGGCTGCACTCTGGATGAGCAGGCCCTGGGCGGTGAGGCCCGGTGCTCTGCGGGAATGCTGCAATATGCCTGGCGTGGCACAGCCCCGGCTGGAGAGGCGAAGGGTCTTCCCTCTTCAGGGAGTTTGCGTCTGGGCCGGGCTGCTCCTCACAACGTCAGCAGTTCAAAACCGCCAGCATCTTCCCAGAGAGACAGACGAGGCTTTCCCCACCCACAGAAAGAGCTAGAATCTTGGAAACCCCCGGGCCGGCAGGGTTGTTATCAGTCAGTGTGGACAGGACCTCAGGTAGTTTTTGCTCTTTTTTCCCTTTGTGAGAAAGAGGGGCGGGAAGGAAGGCCAGGCTTCGGAAAAGGAGCCCAGATGCACAAGGGGCGGATCATGGGACTGCAAAGGATCATGGGACTAGTGCTAGACCAGGCAGCCTTCCATTCTGTTGTAAACAGGGTGGGCATCAGCAGGACACTGGACTCAGGGCAGCTAACCATCAGCCCCCCCACATGACAGCCAGCCCACCCTCCCCACCTTCTTGCCTAAAGCCAGCAGTGGGCTCTGCCTGAATAGCCTGGGCCAGCACGACCTGCAGGCTCACCCCCCAGTCGAGTCTGTAAATGGAGGACCGGGGAAGAGGGGGCCCACCTAGCAAGTTCCTGGAACGCCCTGTTCAGAGCAAGGTTCACTTTGGTGCAAGGAGGGAAGGGTGGGGGACGGGCCCATCCTCCCTCCCCCCATTAATCGGGTCAGGCAACAAAGCTGTTGAAGGAATGTTCTCTGGGGCCTCACTAATCAGCACAGCCCGGGCGCTGGCATTCCAGCAGGCAGCCTGCCCGCTCACCACCCTCCTGCTCTGTGGTCAGTCTGGATGGAATGTTCCAGGGCAGAACTGCTGCTGCCCTTTCCCTGGGGAAGCCAGGGTCCCAGCCAGGAGGCAGGGCCAGGAGAAGACAAGGATGCTCCCAGGCAGGACTGCCTGCCAGAGCAGGGGGCAGGCAGTGAGCACCCCCAGCCTCATATCTCCACGCAGGGCCCACCCCCACCCCACCCCCGATTTCTCCAGTCATTGAGGCAGCACCTATTCAATCAAGAAACACCAGGGGAGTTACTCTCTCCCAGAAGAATCTGTGGGCAGTTTTCAGCCCAGCACACAGCCAACAGGGGCACCCCCTGAGAACTCACAGAGAAATCAAACCACACCACACCAACCCCCTCTCCTCGGGGAGCACAGGTCCCAGCAACAGGGGCCCTTCTTCCACAGCCCTGGGTGGCGGAAGTGGCCCCCTGCCAGAAATGCGTCCATTCAGGAAGATGGGGCTGGAGTCTCACAGCGGCGACCCCGGAAGACACAGGCCAGGGGTGCATGTAGCCGGCATCTGAAGCAGTGCCGTGTCCCAGGGCCCAAACCCTCACTCTGACCTCGATTGGGTTACGGGCTGGGCTACACCTCACCTTCCTTCGGCAACCCAAAGCCACTAGCTACGTCACGGGACCAAGACGAGGCCGTCGGCCCCGGTTCTGAGAGACTTAGTCATGGAGACTCCCACAGGCAGCTCTCCTCTCTCCTCCAGGGTTGCAGTAGGTGGTTATAAGAGGCAGCTTTGAAAGGTTCATGGGAAGACTCCCGGTTTACCCTCTAATTCCATCGTATCCCTGAACTTTTTGATATCTGTGTGTGTGTGTGTTTCTAATTGCGTGGTGGTGGCGGTGAGATGCGGTGCCGTCAATGCTGACACCTGCTAGTCCTGTCATAGTGCAGTTCTGCTCGATGGGACTTTCTGGGTGGTCCCCTTCGCGGAAGCCCCTCCCTGGCCTCTCCCCTGTGGGTGGGTTTGAACTAAGAACCTCTGGCTAGTAGCCAAACGTTTGACTACCAGGCTGTCCAAACCCCAAACCCGCTGCCGGAAGTCAATGCCACATCATGGCAACACAACACAAGACACAAGATTTCCGGGCCTGTGAACCGTGGCGGGAGCAGATAGCCTCTTTTTACTCCCTCGAGCCGCCCGGGGGGTTTGAACCATGCACTCCGAGGCTTAGCAGCCAGCACCACCAGGCATCCCTTTGACTCCACACCACCCAGAACAAAAAGCAGCCGCAGATTGAGGCCCAAATGAATCTACAGCCCCAATGTGAGCGACGGTCAAAAGTCAGCGACTCGTATTCCAGAACCCTCAGGCAGGCAGCAAACAGCTGAAGAAACGTGAGTGAGATGTAATGGTCCATGGTGGCCACCTGGCTGATAAACACCTGTGGGATTCATTGAAGGGCGGAGAGAGAAATGGCTCGGTGAGCCTCATGTTTCCGGTTCTCGGGTCTCCTGCTCTCGGAGGGTCGGACCAGGGTGCAGCTGCCTTAGCAGTTCCCTGTGTCAGCTGGCAAGGCTCCCTTCCTGCAAGACATCCCTGAGGAGAAGTCACCTGGACCCACCCTGATGCAGGCCTGGGTGCTGGGGCAGCGGCTTTCCTCCTGCAGTTGACATCATGGTGTGTTTTTTGTGAGATTGGGGAGGACTTTGCAGATCAGTATCAGGCATATGGGCTAATGTTGGACTTATGGGTTTGGACAGCACTGGGCTGGGATGCTTTCTTAATGTACACTTAACCCTCTATAGAAAACTCTTATACATAAGCGTTTCTGTGGATTTGTTTCCCTGGTTTACCCAGACCAACACAGTATTAGATCATTTGAGAAGTAGTCCAAAGGCTTGAAATGGGGAAGTGGTGACATCAACAAAATCCAGTGTGTGTGTCTGTCTGTCTCTGTCACACACACACACACACACACACACACACACACCTTATACGGTCGAGGGGAGCTCAGAGACAAAGGGTCGGCCCCAAATCATGACATCTCTAAAATGAGTGAAGCCCTACCCCAAAGAAACGCAGAGATGAAGCGGACCAGCTGAACGGGTACCGCAAAGAGGAATCACACTGCATCGAGGCCGCCAGGAACACTGCCGGCAAAACACAGGGCAGCAATGATCAGCCCTGGGGTGGGCTTCACGGTCCAGCCCGAGGGGGAGTGGGTGTCTTCAGAGACGATCACTAAAAAGATGCGCAGAGAATTAGAGCGGGACCACGACCCCGACTGGGGAGAGGGGAGGAAACCGGCTCTGATGGGAAAGAAATCCGCTTGGCAGAACCGTGGCTACGCCTGCGTCTTTTAAAAGTTTCTGTTTCTAGCTTCTGACCCAGCAAACTTGCCTCTAAGACTACCCACTGGGGACCAAATGTGGAAAACAAAACGGACTTAGTCACCGCCACGATTCAACGGCCAAGGGCCTGCCACTGTGGTTTAGTGACTGACCACGCAGGCACCCACGGGATGGTCAGGTTTCCACGAGGTGAGAAAATGCTTCTGCAAGAGGCAGCAGGCTGAGGAGGAGGAGAGGGCGGAGGTGAGACGGGAAGGAAGCAGAACAGTCTTTGTAGTTACCATGCCCGACCTTAGGGGGCGCAGCGGAGAAGTGTTTCCATTGCTCAGGCTGGGGAGAGAGCCAGGAATTCACAGTTGTGCCTGCGTGGGGCCTCTTAGAATAAAAGCACTCTCCTCCCTTTGCAAGACCAGAGTCCTTGTCCTCGCTGGGGAGTTGGTACCATTTAGAAAATGAGCCACTTTACAAAATGACCTCTGGGGCCGCTGGGAGGTACAGACCATCTGTACCCGTCCCCACGTCGCCACCCTGGGAAGACACACACAGTTCCCACGAGATCGCCTGTCTCCAGCCAGCTGCCAGCCAGCCCAGCGTTGCCCACAGCTTCTGGGAGGGAGGTCCTTTCCAAAGGAAACATTCCCAGGGATGTAAAAATAGGCCTCCAGGCTGGGGCGGGCGTCTCGTGGACAGATTAGGAAGGATGCTTTGAGGCTGGGCAGTGAAACCCGGCTTGAGGTCCTTCTCCGGGGTCCACACCCCTAGTGGCCGAGCGTGGGTCAACGGGCTCTGCTCCCCAGGACCTCTTCTGCCCTGAGCCTTGGGGCAGTGCAAGGGCTTCACGTGGCCAGCTGCTGACTGCGAAGCTGGAGCCGGGATCTCACCCAGCTCACGGAGGCTCGGAAGAAAGGCCTGGCCACCTTCCACGAAGAAAGAAAAGCATTCCACCCCTGAGAACCCCTCAGAGCACAGTTCTGCTGACGTGCATGGTGCCCGCGAGTCGGGATCCACGTGAAGGGAGCCTCGGGGCACCCTGGGCTACACATCAGGCTGCTAACTGCAAGGTGGGGGGATTCAAACCCAGCAGGCGCTCCTTGGCACACCACGGGAGCAGCTCTGCCCCCCCTGAGAGGGTTGCTGGGCTCCTGCGTGGACTTGGGGGCAGGGAGCTGGCCGGTGGTTAGTTACTGTGAGGAGGCCTCGTTAAGGCAGACGGGAACCCACACTGTCTCTGTAAAATAAGGAAGACGTAACCCGGGGGCAGATTTTATATCCATAGGGGTGTCTGATGAAGAGAGAGAGGTCAGGGGCTTCTCCGCTGACGTAGAAGGCGCAGTTTTCATGACGTGGGGAGACACAGAGGACAGGCGTGAGGACACAAAGCTTGCTCCTCCAGGGGCTCGGGGGCCCACGGCCTGGATAAAGGGCACCAGGAGCTGTGACCTTGAGGATGTGTGTGGACGGCTCTGTGTCCCTCGCACCTGCTGTGTGTCCTAGCTACTGCACAAATCCCCCGGACAAACCAAGTGGCCACGGTCCTCCATGCCCCTCTCCCTGCTCCCTCAGAGCAAAGCAGAGCCTTTCTGACCTTGCTGACCGAGGCCTGGTGCCCCCCTACCCCCACTCTCACCGCCACATACACCCTCTCACAACGACTCTGGGGCACCGGGGGTTCCCAAGGCTGGAACTCCGGGTGGCAGCCCACAGCCTCATCTTTCTCCAAGGAGCGCTGCTGGCCTCCCCCACGTGCCCCGGGGGCACCCGCACTCCCGAGAAGCGCACAGCGGCACCTCACGCGGACGCCAATCTCACGGAGGCCCAGAGGCACGGACGGGCCTCGCTGGAAACACAGAGCCATCCGATACGCAGAAGGTCCTGGAAGGTCCCGTGATCCCAAACAAAAAGGCTGTTTGTCTGTAGGACGCCGAGCACTTACTTGTGAGGCTGACTCATGGGCTTACCTCTGCGCCACGTCCTGTCCGTGGGGGCGGGGGACGCGGTGCCCCGGGAGGAAACAACACCTCTATTCTCTGAGAGGCCGCACGGGCCGGTCCGCTCTCCGGTGACACAATGCCCACGCACAGTGCTCGCTCACTCGCTCCTCGGTAACTGGACCGCTCGGGCTTCCAGAGGGAAGCACAATGCACAGAGGGAGAGAGCGAGACAATGTAGCTCTCAGAGGACGGAATTGCAACAGGGAGGGATGGGGAAGGAAACAAATAAGCCGACTCCCCCAATCCCACGGCAACCAACAAAAATTCCTTCCTACTCATGGTAAACAAACAAACAAACATACCCGGTTCTCCCTTAAGAACAAGCATAGGTCCCACGGATCAGGCCCTCGTGCAGAGAACGGTGGCTGTCCCCATCAGCTCATGTGTGGTGACGGCACTCCACCACTGCCAGGTTCGGTCCTGACCTAACTCCCATTTGATGTCAGTCCCTATTGTCCACCAAGGGAGCGTCACATCCCCCCCCCAAGGTCAGCTCGGCGTCCTTCCTGGTTATCAACAGCAAAGTTGGACAGCACGACCCTCGGTGAGTGAGGAGTGGGGGCCACAGGCCAGTCTGACCGTCCGCTCTAGTGGTTCTGCCCAACAGGGCCACAGCCCAGGGCTCAGCTCCATCTGCTGGCTCTTCGGTGACCCCGGACAGCGCGTGATGCTCTCTCACGGAGTGTCTGCCTTTCTCAGTGAGTATGCTAGGGAGCCAGAGTTAGGGGTGAGTGCGTTGTCTCCCCAGTGCCTGCAAAGGCCCACAGAGAGGGGTTGGAATGAAACTTGGCAGCCGCTGGACACCCCCGGAAGACCCAAACGGAGCGTGCACAGACTAGGCCCTTTGGGCCCAGGTGAACCAATACCTTGGGCACATGCACATTAGCTGACACCTCACAGGGGGCGTGAACCCAGCCAGTGGGGTCAGCCAATACCTTCAACCACACCATCCCAGCCGAGGTGCTGAAGCCCTACCCCAGTTGCTCTTTTGGTTCTGCTCAGGGCCGACTTGGGCCAATTTGGGCGCTTGCTCACACGCTCTCCGGCCTCATGGTCCCGGGGATCCCCCAGTTCTGCATGTGAGAGTGATTCTTTTCCACGGGGGCTTTCATGCCCACTTGACAACCCTGGCTTGGCTGCTGGGTGACTTGGCACGCTTTCCAGAAACTGGGTGCCCTTTGGAGCCCGCACACCCGGAAACTTCTCCGTTCCTTCATAAAACCTCACTTGGAGCACAAGACGTGCTTCGGCATGGGAAGCCAAGAACCGAGGCATCACCCGCCTAACAACTTCAGGGGTACCCGGAGGTCTCGCCCCCAGTGTAGCGCAGGACCCGGCAGTCTTGTGGGCGAGCCACCCTGTGAAGGTGGCCTTGTTTGGAGCAGAGTGCACAGCTGTTGTCAGTGTGGGCGGGTCCCGGCCAGTCTGACGGGGGGAGAGGACAGAGCCCCCTTTCCTGAGTCTCCAGCCCCCGCCTGGACAACATTTGGATACAAGATGGCCCACACTTCTAGCTCACTGCCGGGCTCAGGGGTGTGGAGATCGACAGCCAAACAGCAACGCCATCCCTTACAATCGGTTCCTCGTTTTCTCCCAGACGTGGGGGCTTCAAAACACGCATGGGAAAATGGGGTTACAACAGTGGAGTGTTTAAGAAAGAACAAACAAACAAGACCGTGCCGCGCTGGCACACACATAACCCTTCACCCCTCACAACCAGTCACCCAGTCACCTTCCGAACCCACTGCCATCAAGTTGGTTTCCACTCCGACTCCTCTTCCCAAGGGCTTCTGGGCTGCCAATCCCCAGCCTCGTCTGGCTCCCGTGGAGTGGCAGGGGGGCTCGAACAGCCGACTCTGCGTTTGGTAACCCAGAGCTCACCCCTCAGCCCCCTGAAGACTCTAGATGCTTCATAGGGTCTTGATACCCCAAACTCATGTTGGTGTTCCATGCTTCACCCTCCAGGAAATCCAGGAAAATCCCGTGCCCCTCAACTTCACCCACAAGCACCCCCCTTCCCCTCTTTCCCCTTCCTTTTGCTGCTACGTTTTACTTCTTGCTGAGACATTTGCTTTTCTTCCCAAACCATTTCATGGTGAGCGTATACGGCTATCCTAACATCCCACAGTGCCATCGCAACAAACAGTATTTTACAAGCGCAACCACTGCCAGTGCCCAAACAGCGTCCCTCTTGACTCCTTCGTATCTGCTTCCCTGTATCCTCTGCCCCACCCCACCGCCGTACCTTTATTCTATTTGCTGTCTCTATAGGGTCATCGATCCTGGGCTTCATGTACTGAAGAGGGCGACTCCCAATGACAAAAGACATCTGAGATAAACCCCAATATGAAAAACAAAGAAGACCCCACACCTTAAAAAACAAAAGAGAAACAGAAAGTGTTGGAAACCAGACCGGGGCCTGAGGGAGGTGCACAATCTGGACAGAGGTCTCGTCACCACAGGCAGGTCGGGGTGCACCAGGTACAGGGGGAACCACACAGAACCAGCACCACCAGGCCGGCCTCAGGCCAACGGAACTGCTACCGCGGGCGGAGAGGGGGACCCTGGGACCATCGGGGATCTAGCAAGGGGAGCCTGGCGGGACCCTGGGGCCAGTCCCTCGACCACCAGAACGAAGCTGGAAACTTAGACTCGGCCCTCCTCGAGTGGCAAGAAGAGGAACACAGTAACCCCGTTCTGGAACTCCATGAACCAGCCTGGCAGGCAGAGAGAAGAAACATCAAAGGGGCCAAGAGTTAATTTGAGTGGGAAGAGTAATTGGATAAATGGTTGAATTACCTTAATAGAAAGTACACAGGCCAAAATAATAAAATCCAGCTGTGGATCAATGGGGTGAAGAGAAGCCAATGGAACTTGTGTTTCCTAAACTTTCGCTGCACCTTAGCCGCCATGCTGCCCTGTGTCTGGAGTGACACGTGACACTTCCCACTAAGTCATCCAAGAGACCAAACTGAAAGAAGCCTAAGTATGGGGGGGGGGGGGTGGTGGTGGTGGTGGTCCTGTAATGTCAAGGAAAGAAGGAATCACCCCCTCCCCCCAGTGAACTTTTTGAAGCCCTCTGGAAGAAGCCCAGCCAGCAAGCTCCTCAGAGGTCAGGCCAGGATGGTGAGACTTGGTCTCACGTACTTTGGCCACGTTGTAAGGAGAGACCCGCCCGTCCCTGGAGCAGGACAGCGAGCTTGGTAAAGCAGTGGGGCAGCGAGACAGAGGCAGGTCCCTGAGGAGATGGACCGAGCCCCCGGCTCCAGCCATGGGCTCACGCGTGGGAACCACGGAGAGCGAGAGAGTGAGCGAGGTGCGGGACAGGGCGGTGTGTCCTTCTGTGGTGCTCGGGGTCGCCACGGGCCGGATCCGACCGGAGACACCTACCCACAGCCACCGTGTCATATAAGGTCCCTGCCTATAATGAGGGCGGTCACGCAGGAAACTTGATTTATTACTCCTGAAGATCAGAGTGGTTTTCCCATGCGTGGGATGTCCTAGACCAGGCAGGCACCCATCTTACAGATGTGGGAACAGGCTTCCTGGCTAACGACGACCGCAGGTTGTCACACTGCCTAAACAAGGGGTGTGGGCTGTAACACCAGCACCCACATTCCGCTCAAGAACGTGAGTAAGATGCTAAGGATTCCGGATGCTTTGGTGCGAGTTCAGATAAAACATCTCTCTCTGCCCCAGACATGTACGCACAGGGAGAGAGGGAGGGGGTGGGGAGGGAAAGAGGTTGAAAGAAATTCTTTACATAGCCATGCAAGCTTGCTGATTTTAAAAAAGAACATTAAACAACATAAGCTAAACACTCCCTCCCTCACAAGCATCCAGTCAATGCTGGCTCTATGGTGAACGTACAGGGCAGGCTAGAACTGGCCCTATGGGTTTCTGAGACTGTAACTCTTTATGGGGGGAGCAGAGAGCCTCGTCTTTGTCCCACAGACCGGCTCATGGTTTAGAACTGCTGTCCTTGCAGCGAGGGGCCTGACGCGGGACCACTACACACCAGGGGCCCACAGCCAAAGACTAACGCCCAACACTTCCCAGATGTGTTTCCTTGTGGCACGTGATCAGGGACAGCCTGTAACATGCCAGGTCTTCAGAAGTTATAAAATTAAAATTAAAAAGTCACCATCACCAGCTTCGATGCTCACAAACCTGCCAAGTGATCCTCCCCCATCTCGCCCCACACGAAGCAAACACGCTGGCAGCAATCGCCTCATTA
Organism: Nesogale talazaci; assembly: GCA_004026705.1. Lineage (NCBI taxonomy): Eukaryota > Metazoa > Chordata > Mammalia > Afrosoricida > Tenrecidae > Nesogale > Nesogale talazaci. The sequence goes on along the minus strand of PVJH01012593.1, from coordinate 5,686 downwards.
GAGTAGTGGGATTCAAAAGAAGGGGGGAAAGCCGCTGTCTTAAGTATAGCTGGGAACCCTGTAATGATCACCTTGCACAATGTGATCGCCTCGATGTTCGTCTGCGCACACACACACACACACACACACACACACAGGGCGCTGATCTCTTTCTCAGGAAGGCAAAAAGCTTGGCGTGCAGGGCTGACAATCAGCGTCTCCGAGCACCACGGAAGGGCAGTTTGAGAATTCCAAAGGGATTTTTCAGTAACCGCCTGGTGAGAAACACTTCAAAACAAAACACGCTCGCCGGCGCAAACCCACAGAGCTGGTCGAAGTCGGCACTTCGTATTCCCGGGCAAGCCTGGGCCCACCAAGCCTGGACGCATCTCCTGGGGCTGAGGAAGCTGCTGGAGCGGCTTCACCTCCAGCCGGTGGGAGACCTCACCGCTCGCTTTCTGCCAGGAGCAGGGAACCCCCGGAAAGGGGACACCCCAGGGGGGCCTCCCCCACAGTGCAGAGGACCAGGAGTCGTTTACCCAGATGGCGTCTGCACCCTGCCTCTGGCTGACTCGCCAGCATCATTGAAGTGATGAACAGGGCGGGTGGCCATGTGGTCCCTCTAGCAGAGCTGGTCACTGTGGAGTGGACAGGTCCGTCCTCTTACGGGGATGGGGGTGGGGTGGGGTGTCAGTAGTGCGTGCCGCAGGGGCCGTGGATTATTTAACACAGCTCTTTTAGTTCGAGTCTCCAACTCCCACCAAACCACCCACACAGGTCTGGGTAAGAAGTCGGGGAGGAGATACAGGCAGGATTCACCTGTGAGTGTCTGAGAACCGGTTTCGAGAACCAAGAAGAAGGGTGGGGGGAACAGAGTGCCTTGGACCCAGAGAAGCGGGAGACCAGGAGACGCTGCTGGAGATTCCCTGGGGGAGAGCATGGAGCCTGGGGAAGCGGAGAGCCAGAGAGACCAGGGAGGCCCCCTTGGGGGATGGAAGGAACCCTCAGCCACAGCTAGGGTGGTGAGGAGGGGACAGGGTGGGGCGGGGTCTCGGTCTCGTGGGTGATGCACAGGGTGACTGTGGGTCAGATCGGGCACACAGGCACCGGCAACCCCAACCTGCAGAAGAGAACGCCTCCCACGGTTCCTTCACACTGCAGCAGAGACCCCGTAGCCGTCAGGGCCTACAATGCGCCCGGGCATATTGACGGTAACACGGCCCAGGCAGACCGCCCTCCCCCACGGCGGGTGAGGGGCTGCCCTGCCCTCAGACTCCGTTTCTGGGCTGCACCCTTTGCCAACCCTTCCCCGCAGGACTTGCTGGCATGCCTCCCGCTGTGGCCTGAGCTTCAAGAACGCAGCACGGGAGGCTCTGCCTGCGCCACCCACTCACCTGGGATTCTTCAAGGCCCTCCAGGACCTGGCGCCTCCCCATGGGGGACACACAGCCACCAGCTTGCTCCTTCACCAGCCTGAGGGCACAGGGAGCCTTGGGCCAGAGAGGTGCCCAGGACACAGCCTGCAGCCCCTGGTGCCCGGCAAAACCCCGCCTATCTCCCAGGGTGGACAGCCAGGCAATGTGAGCCGGCTGAAAAAGGACACTCGGGCCTGAGCTGCTACCAAGCGGCGCTTCCCCTGCACGGCGGCCAGGCGATCCCCACCACGGGCCCTGGAGGACAGTGGAGACACTGAGGAGATCGTGACAGAACGTGTCCCCCGGCCACGGGGGAGGGGGCACTGCTGCTTCAGCCCTATCTGGGGAGAACTCTCTGTACCTTTCTCTTCCCGGGGCCAGAAGCGTCCAAGGACGGAGCACACTTCCTGTCTGTCCCGTGCCTCAGCCAGGGCTGGGAGGGCCAGCTGGCTAGTGCCCGGCAGCAGAAAAGAGGGTGCAGGGCCTGCAACCTGGGGGCGGGAACAATGGCAAGAACATGGGGGGCTAGGGGGAGGCCCCGGGAGAGAAGCTATAACCCCATGAACAGGAGGGAATGGGGGAGGCCAGACCAACCCTGCCCCGACCCCCACCAGGTCTCAGTTGAGGACAGAGCAAGGCTCCCCACAAACAGCTTCTCTGGCCCGGACACCGGGAACCAGATGGGCATCCCCAGGTCGTGTCCTCACCGAGCCTGCCAGTTCCAGTCTGCCCAGGGAGCCTCAGAAGAAAGACCCGGTGATCTGTTTGCAGGGAGTGCACGGGGTGGACCCGGGGATCTCCCTGGGTCGGGGTCCGCTTATAGGAGGCCAGTTTGGCTCTGGTGCTTGGGCTGCTTCTCAGAGGAGAAGTCTTGGCTTCCGTTTGGCCGAGTGGGACTACGGCGTCTCAGTCTGACATGCAGGACATACAACTGGGCAGATGAGGTGACCGGCGGCTTCTGGCTGTGGGCTGGAACCCACCCGTCTGAAGGCACCTTTGAAGGTGGCCGTAATGAAGTCGGGAATGTTCCGAGGAGCTGCTGTCAATGTGGTGCTAGAAACAGCTCTGGCTCTGGGCAACGGGCTTCTGCTCTGCAATGCCTCAAGCCTCAAGCCGCCTCGGGAATCATCTTGGAGTCATCCTCCCAAAAAAGCATGGTGTCTGCGCCTGCCCCTCTTTATGCCCGCTGTCCCGGCGGGGACCGGGGTCTTAGTCAGCCCGGACTTTACCCGGGGGGCTCCTGCTCAGAGGCCACACCTCTGGGAGAAAGAGGCTATTTTACAGAGCTCAAGGTCCATCCTCCAGCCCGTCTGCCATGGTGTGGCCCTTGGGGGCTGACACAGCGCTGTGGTGCTGGCAGCTGGGCCACTGCCAGCGGGGTCACCCACGGCAATGAGCATCCTCTCACATCGTGCCCTCAAAAATGCCACTGGGGGAGGGGGAGGATGTAGAAAAGGCAGGAGAAGGTGGACGCACGCGTTGAAGAAGGCCGTGGCTGACTCCGCTGAATGGGTCCCTGTGTGTTTTCGGTAACAAAAATGCCCCAAACCACCTCGATGTCCATCGGCTGACGCAGGAGCGGACAAACACAATGTAAGCGCAGTGCAGCCACAAGGATGGAAAAGTGGGTGAACCACGGGGGCCAAAGGTTCAAAACCACCAGCCCCTCTGGGGGAAGGATTCTATTCTATTACCCTGTACAGGACCTGCTGGCGCTGAGTTTGAAGGGTCTATCTGTACAATGTCACTCTGTCCTCAGGGGGAGCTGCGCCCAGACCCGTGTTTCAACAGGGACAGTGCAAAGACACGGTGGCCGTGGGACCAGCTGGTCACAGCAGGGCAAATAGCACCCAATCCCACTGCCCAGTAGCTAGGGCAGATCCGTGCGGATCAGGGGTGACCAGTGGGCAGTGAGGGGAGGGGAGGGGCAGGGTGGCCAGGGAAGGATGAAGAGAATCGCTCTTTAGACGGCTGTCCCATGGGTCAGTGTGACAGAAACACAGCCTGGACCAGGTTGGTAGGTTAGCCCTCACTCTCCACTCTGCCAGGGAGCCCTGGGGGCGTCGTGGTGTCGTGCGGGGTGGCCACCCCGTGGTCAAAGGTGCAGCCGCTCTGCAGGAGCCAGAAGGAGCTGTCTATCCGTCAGCAGCCACAGAGGGGGGACCTGTCCGAGCGGGCCCCTGGGAGTCAGGCTGGACCCCACAGAGGCTGTGTCTCTGTTACAGGCCTGAGTCGGACATGCGAAAAGTGCTAAATTGGCCCATGTTGAGTCACGCGTGTTTTAAGAATGAAAACCACCACCATGACCTGGTCTGGAGATCCATCATGCAGCTAGACTGGGAGTACCCCCAGCCTCCCCCCGCCCCCGCCTGCCTAGAGTCATTCTTGGGGAGATGGGGTTTATTTCTAGGCCCCATCTCCTTTCGATGTATGTCTTGAAATTCCTTGTCAACACGGGAAAGGCAGGAGTCAAACACAGACTTTTCACCTGAAAAGAAGGGCCAACAAAAAAAGGAAAGAAACCCCAAAGCCTCAAGTGACTCCCGTTCCAAGGGCCTCGCCCCCCTGCAGGGGCAGAGCCCGCTCGCTGACCTGCGGTTGGCAGGGAACTTCATTCGCCCCGTGCCCGCTTTGATCTCCCGGCAGACTGCTTCCTGAGACGGGGCTGAGCCCGCCAACCAGCTGTCGAGCGGAACTGGCATGGATTCCAGAGGGCGCAGAGGGGGGTTCCCCAGCCCCACGGGGCCCTGCTCGGCGCCACGCCGGGTTCCCTGGACCATGTCCCCCCGCCCCGCTCCAGACCCTGAAGCCCACCCGTGCGCTGGGGAGAGGGCAGGGGCACCCGGTTTGCGTCCCGACACTCACACAGCGGGGGCCCGCCCCCCGGCTTTGCACGAAGCTGTGCAGAAGGCGCTGCTTTGCAGACGTGGGGTTCGCGTCCGCCCAACGGCACACGCTCACTGCGTCTGCGGCCCCTCCCACACGGCGCTGCCGCTGGCGCCCCAAACCCCAGTCCGCTTTCTGCATCACTTTTCCTTTTCCGACAGCCCCGTATCGAGTCCATTTGATTGCAGGCGGCTCTACAGCACAGAGCAAGACCGCCCCATGGGTCTCCTTGCCTGTAAGTCTTTCTGGAAGCAGCCAGCCTCATCTCTCCCCCTCGGGGCAGCTTGGGGATTTGAACGCCCTACCAGCTGTCTGGTTAGCAGTCTGTCGTTTAGCCCAGTGCAGGCCGCAGGCAGGCAGTGTCCCGTGTCTCAAAGGCAAGTCTGAGGCCTCTGGGGCAACTCTTGTGGCCAGTGGGGACTGGGCAGCAGAGGGCAGGCGCCGTGAAGGGCTGGGTGACGGATGGTGTTGGAAGCCTGCCCGCTGCACTCTGAGGACAGTGGGCAGTCACTGGGCCACGGTCCCTGCCAACTTGGGCAGGAAGTGATGTGCCCGGTCCCACGCTTGCAGAGCCAGCAGGACAGGGCGAAGGGGACACTCTCAAAGAAAGGGCTCCTTCTCCTCCCGCTGGCCAGGCTCCCTACCTCAGCCCCAACTGCCCCCCCTCCACCCACTTCGGTCCCTGGAATTCTAATACGCCTCGGAAAGAAAGGGACCACAGTGGTTCCCCCAGAGCAGGGCAGGGCAGGACTTCAACAGAAACTTGCCGGAATGTTCTACTTGGGGCGAAAGGCAGTTTTTTTTTTCTTTTTCTTTTTAAAATGTGTAACAATTCGAGGGTGGGTGGGTAAAGGGCATCTTCATACTGTGTCCGGGAGAGGGCATGGCTGGCAGGAAAATGACACACCGGCGTGTGAATACTGGCTACAAGGCTGGTAGCCTTGTAGCTCTCAAAACCACCTCTCCCCAGCAGCAACATGGAAGAAAGGCCTGGTGATCGGAGTCTTTAAAGACACTGCGCGGGAAACCCTTGGGGCAGTGCTGCTCTGTAGTGCAGGGTCATTGGCACCCCCCCTCCCCCCCCCACAATACCCTCCCTCCGCCCATCTGTAGGCCTGAGTGCAGATAGATGACGGGGGCTAAAGCCCCAGGGCAGAGTGACCGTTAGACGTCAGGCAGCAGGCTAGGGCTTTCAAAGGTGGGGGTGCGGGAGATTGTCGCCCTAGGAACGAGCCGGCTAAAACCAAGTGGTGCCAAATATGGCCCGAGCGTTCCTTAGAGGCGAGGCTTGGTCCCCTATACTTGGGTCATGTTGTCCGGAGAGAGCAGTCCCTGGAGAAGGACGCCGTGTTGGGTCCGGGGGAGGGCAGGGAAGGAGAAGGGCTTTTGACGAGATGGACAGGGCA
>PVJH01012592.1:13705-63845 GCA_004026705.1 Nesogale talazaci | reverse complement strand
CAGTGAGAATAGCTAGCACACTAAATGTTCGTAAATTGCTTGCTTAATATTTTAGAGTATAATAATTGTGGAAAAGTTCTGTCTTCATCCCACAGATTGTGAAATATTTTGTTTGTTTGTTTGAGATCATAAAGGTTATCTCAATGGACACAGGATGACTCCCCCAATGCAAATGACTGAAGCTTCAGGTACAGCAGTTTAAAAGAAATGATTTTGAAATTTGATTTTATAACGCTTGAACCCTTGAAATCCAAAGGGTTTCTATAAGTGGAAATCCACTTAGCACCCAAGAACGACAGCAATACAAGGGTACATATAGAGAGACATAGGTGGAGGTATCCCCACAAATCAGAATGGCATTGGGCAGAGTGGAGCTTGCACAGTACACATTTTCCCAGTTAAGCAAACATTCAGCAATTCTCTCTGAGTTAGTGCACCTACCAGCATCACCTAGAAAGATTCTTTCTGGTCACAGTGAATTTTTTCATAAAATCAGTTTCCTTCAAACCTCCGTGTGTGTGTGTGTGTGTGTGTGTGTGTGTGTGTGTGTGTGTATGTGCGCGTGCGCGTACGCATGCGCGCAAGTGCGCGCATGCGTTATGGTTGATGTAAGAGAGTAGCATGCAGGTGTGAAATGTGGTTTTCTGCTGGGTTGAGGGGGCAGAGTCGTGCTACAGAAACTGTTGTGATCTTGAAACAGCTGACATGGAGAGCACTATGGAGAAAACTTAACTGTGCAGGTAGTTTTCTTTGCTTCAAAAAGGTGAAATGTCCATTGATGACTAACCTAGTTCTGGATGTCTGTTAACTCCCTGAATGGATGAAGATGTCGCCTTGTGTAGTGCATTTGGATTCATTGCACCAGGCCAGACTGTTCCTCTAATTTCATAGAGTTTCTGAACAGAGAGTCTCACAGGTCTTTCCATCATGACAATGTACCTATCACACAGCCATCGTAGGGTGCTCATTTTTAGAGGAAAACAGATTGCTTCTCTTGCCCCAAGCCTCTTATTCACCTGATTTGCTCCAATGTGACTTCTTTTTGTTTCCGTAAATGAAACGACAGTGATTTCTTGACTGAGAAAAGGTAAAGAAAAAAAAAAAAAAAAAGGAGGTTCTGATGATTTTGAAAAATGTTTCCAAAAGCGGAATCATGCATTCGATGGATGTATTAAGTGGTAATAGAGAGAACTTTGAAAGTGATCAGGTTGTTTTACAAAAAAATTTAAATACATTGCTTTGAAATTAATTTCTTTTGGGGAGTGGAGTTCTACCTCCTTGTATAAAAACCAAAAACCTCAAACTTACTGTCATTAAGTTGACTCTGACTCATAACAAAATTAAAGGACACAGAACAACTGCTTATTTGAGTATTCAAGACTGTAAATATTTACATGAGCAGAAAGTAATTAAAAAATATTGGTACTAGGATTCTAGTTCATATCCATGGCTTTACTGCAAACAGCACATACTTAACATGGCTCTGTAATCGATGTGTGGCTTCAGACAGGCTCTCTCAGTCAGGTAATTGTCTCAGTGTTATTAAGGTGCCTTCAAAGACAAGCAACAACAAAAACAAAACAAAATGGAAAGATCCGGTCAAAAGAGCGGCTTCCAAAGAGATTGGCAGGGTTAGTTAAATCCAAGTTAGAGGGGCTGAGCCCTGATGGAGTAGTGATTGTGCGCGGGACTGCAGCCCACTGGGATGGAGGTTTGATTCCCGCTCACAGGAGCAAAGGGTGGGCCTCCTACTCCCACCACCAGGGCAGTGAGGCCTAAAATAAATAAATGAATGAATGAATGAATGAATAAAATAAATCCAAGTTAGAGAGGTTAGCTAAGAACCTTATAAGCCCTCGCTGCCATCTAGTTGATCCCAACCCCTCATGACCCTAGAGGACAAAGTAGAACTGCCCCTCTGGGTTCCTGAAACTGTAAATATTTATGGGAGTAAAAATCCCCATGGATTGGTGGTTCCAAACTGCAGACCTTTCATTTCTATCAAGGAGGTTCTTGTCCATCCTCAAGCACCTCTTTGCAGGAGCAAGATCTATCCTATAGAAATTTCACTGGGAAAACTTACCCTATCCATCCAAAAGCCTTAATCCTACCTTTTAGACCTTCTTTTGTTTCCCAACCTAAAAAAAAAAAAACAAAAAACCAAGGACACAATTGGATTTCCCCACGGAAATTTGACTCCGGAATTTTACACCTTGGGCTGCCAAATGAAAGATCATTGTCTGTCACCCCCCAGCCTCTTCACAGCAGAAAAATAAGACAATTTGCCCTCATACAAAGTACAGACTTTCAGAAACCCCAGAGAGCACGTCTCTGTCCTACATGGACACCAGGCATTAGAGTCGGCTTGGTGGCAGTAGGCTTTGCATGATCTGATTTGGTATGGTTTGGATTTTTAGACTTTGAGGGATTGCTTTGACCCTACTGAACTTTTCAACCTGTGACTGCAGTGTTCACAAATATGATGGGATGATGGCATACCATTACGTTCAAAGGGGAAGTGAATTCTGTAACTTAAGTATGGAGATCATGTCTGTGAGTAGGAGAAGGTCCTAGATATTAAAGCAAAAACCCACTGCCACAGAGCCATTTCTGACTCATGGCGCCGCTCTCAGCCAGGGTAGAACTGTCACTGTGGGTATCTGATATACACACATTGTTTTAAAGTAAATGAGTAAGGACAAGGCATGCCCAACCAGGAGTGAAAGCCTCGGCTTAAATATAATAGGGAACTTTTGAAGGTGTTTAAGAAAGGAGTCAAAGATAAAATGATTTTATGGCACAAACCGATAGATCTGATTTTGTCTCATCAGGAGGAAGCAAGGCTCATAAGGAATCCTTGGTGAGGAAAGATTTCCGCAAGAACTCAAAAAACCCATCACCATTGAATCAATTCCAGCTCCTAGAACTATGATAAGCAGGATCAGAATGATCCCTGGAGTTTCCAACGCTGTAACTCTTCACAGAAATGCTTAACTTCATCCTTCTACCACTGGTGGCATCGTGGTTACAGGTTGGGCTGGGACACAAAAGGTCAGCAGTGGGAAACTTACAGCTCTCCTGGAGAAACACGGGCTTTCTCCCTGTGGGCACTCAGAGAGACCGCTCTCCCTGCCTGTCGTACAGTGTCACTGCATGTCAGCATGGGCTTAAGGGCAGTGAGCTTTGTCTGGTATCTTCTAAGTCTGCTGTGGAGCAACTGATGGTTTCAAATTGTTCATCATCTAGCTAGCTACCCAGTGCATAACCCACTGCACCCCCAGAATTTTCCAGTCTAGGTTTTCTCTTGCCTCTGTTTTCTCCTCTGCCATGTTATCATATAAATGGATGTTTCAGTTTTATGTCAGTTATTAATATTCAGGGGCAGAGAATGACACATGGCACCTTGGTTTGAGCCTCACTCCCTTTCCTCTCACTGGAAGGTCGATAGGCTTAGCTGTGGTTTCCCTCTCCCTTCTCTCCTTCCTGTGACCCTGGCTGTGCCCCTGCCCATTGGAGCTGTGTTTAGACACAGCTCTGAACCCCATTCGGGATGACGTTGGGGACAGGAGTGGGCTAATTACATATCCTAATCTAAATCCGTAAATGGCCACCGCTTACCTTTACTTTGTCTGTTGGGAGCTTTTCATAAAATAGACTTGAGGGCAACGTGCCCTGTGTCTGCTCTATTCTAAGAATAGGTGGTCTCTTCCGAGGGGGAGTTAAATGCTGCCTAAATCCGGGTACTGTGGCATAGGGGCTACTTCTCTGTTTTCCATAGAAACAGCTTTGGGGAGCTGGCTCTGCACTCCACTTCCTTGCCAGAAGACCAAAGGCTCACAGTTTGGTCACTGATAATACTAATCCTCTTTGACAATTAGTTGGCAACCTTTCCTATTAGAATATCTTTGAAGTGCTCCTGGTTTGGAGTGGGGAGTGGAATCAGAGCTGGCAGGAAAGGACATGGGTTTTTTTCATCTCCGAACGAAAAATACCCCCAAGTCCTCCTTTCTTCAACTTCACTGTGGAAGGCGTTCTATTCATCCACGTCCCCAGGACACAGCCACAGGTCTGCTGGAGCATGTCTGCAAGCCCGGCAACAGAGGCAGCCTCCTTCACCAGAGAAAAAAGGTCTAGAAGAGGTAGCGAGTGCAGTGTTATTATAACTTGCTCCTCACAGGTGTCTGGGCAGAGCACTCACCTGCCCTTAGCCTGTTACTTCTCTGAGGATGTTTGTTGATGGCTGTGAACTGTTCAAAGCGCTAGAAAAATAAAAGGGAGTCGAATCCCAACCCATTCAATATCTCCTATTTGAGCACTTCTCCCTGTGCAGAGGAGGGTTCCCCAGGCCTCTGGAAAATATGCACGTAACAGCAGCTTTGAAACCTGGCTGCTGCGCCCGAGTAGAATTGCACCCGGCAAGAACCATTCCTGGGCTCCTCGCCCCTCAGATAGCCCAAGCAGTTTATTTGCAGCAACATTGCTCTCTTGGAGAGGGCTGACTCTCACCCCTCCATGACTACTGCCAAGCCCTTTCTGTGGCTCCACTCTTTCACTCCCCACGCAAGCTGGCTTCCGTGTGGAGAACCATGTCCCAGAAGCCCCTGGGTTGCATAAACGGTTAAGCACTCAGTTACTGACTGGCAGGTTGGAGGTTTGAACCCACCCAGGAAATCTTCCCAAAAATGCCCTGGAGATCTATTTCCGGAAGCACACCTCCCTGGAATCCCTGCAGCCATGCCAGTCTTCTCAGACCCACAGGAGGCAGAGGAGATGAGGTGCAGTTGGGAATGCTTCCCTCCTCCCTTCTCCTCAGTCAAAAACCTAAAGCCTAAAACAGTCACATAACTTGACTGAATCACCCAGTCTGAAATCACCACCCTCATCTCTTATACTTAACATGAGCATAATTATTTCCACCCACCCCCAAGAGAACTCTGTCCACAGGAAGACCATGTCAGCATCGCAGACACCTGCCTTTTCCGGTTCTTCTTGAAAGGCACCTTTTGCATTTGACCCTTACTAGATACTTGTTCTCAGAACAAGTCTACCCAATTCAGAGTCTAGTCCCTTCAATGGTCTCATTGCTGTGTGCGTTTCAGGGAGACAGAGCTGGGTGCTCGGTGGCATGCCCCCAGGCATTGTTATGCTCAATCCACCTGCTTAGGCACTCTGGGATCCCCTGCCCGGAAGCATGGGGTCCACTTACATCCCAATAAGCCAGGCCACAGAGAGGAAGTGTGGTAAAACAGCAGGAAGAGAAAGAGAAAGATTGCCTACAGGGGTTAGTATATTTTAAGTGGGGAACAAGTGTCTCCTCTCAGTGGGTTAGAATCATGAGGCTGAGCTTCATGGGGTTGAAGGTCGTCAGTCAAGGTCTTCACCAGGGAATTGAAACCTCCAGCCAAGCGGGTTCCAGACACAGGTACCCAGTATGTTCACAACAAAACCAGGAGAGTTGTTTTGGTTTTTTTGTAAACTCAATTTCTAAATAGGATGATTTGTGGTTCAAATTGTTGTAAAAGAAGTCTAAAACCATGTAGCTTGTGAAGAACTGAGATGCCTTGAAGCGATTCACTGAAGCCCTTGACCTTTCCATTAGGTCATGAAGCTTTTGAAACATTAATGCTGCATTTGATTTTGGAGAAAATTGGAGAAATTGGAGGCCCGTGGCTGTTTCGTAGCTTTCTTTTCCCCGTGGAGTTATTGTTAGGTGCTGTCCACTTGGTTCTAACTCACATCCACCTGACCTATAACAGGAGACCTTGCTCAGCCCTGCAGCCACCTCACCATGATCCTGTGTGAGCCCCTTGCTACCGCGACTCTGTCAACCCATCTCATGGAGAGTGGGCCTCCTCTCAGCGACCCGAGTCTCAGAGTAGGGTCATGCTACTTGATAGTAGTGAGTATGTTGAAGACTAGTTCTGTGGGCCACATGTCAGGAGACGCTGTGAGTACTGACTATTTTTCACTTTTAAAATTAAGCTCAATCACCTTGACCTTGTGAATCCATTTTACTTATAGGATACACTGATCTCCTTTATTTTCTATTTATGAATCTCTTATTGTGCCACAGTCTTGATAGCGAAGTAGGTGGAAATTCCAATATTCTGCAGCCACGAGAAATCTTTGGTTATCCCCTTCTCTCTCTGCCTCCTCCCTTCTATTACTAGATTGCTATCCTTGTTTCCTGCCCCCTCTCTTATCTTGCTCTCTCTCACTGTCTACAAGTGCATTAAGAGGTTGAATGGATGTGTCTATGCAATAAAGCGTTCAACAAACGATTTATGGGAGTGGCAAAGGAGGAGTTGGCGCTGCGGGAAGTGTATGCTCATGCAGTGATTGGGCAGCATCCCCGTGTGGTGTGTTACTACTCTGTGTGGGCCCAAGAGAACCACCTGATCATTCAGAAGGAGTCCTGCAATGGCAGGCCGCCATCTCTGCAAATATGAAGTCCAACAACCTCTTCCAATGGCCAGAACATCCTTCTGCACATTTTCCTGGGGCTCCAGTGCATCCATGGCTCCAGCAGAGTACACCTGGACATCAAACCGAGTAATATCTTCATTTGTCAGAGGATGCAAGATGACTCTCAGGTGGCCTCAAAAAGGGCTGAGTACTAGGTATATGGGTTTCTCTCTGCCAATGTCATCTATAAACTTGGTGAGCTGGATCATGTGACATCAGTAAACAAACCCAAGCAGGAAGAAGACAATAGTTGCTTCCTGGCCTAGTAGGTTTTGTAAGAGGATTACCAGCACCTTCTCAAAGCAGGCATATTTGCCTTAGGAAAAATGATTGCAGTGGCAAGGGAGCTGAGGAATTACCCAGCAACGGTCCTGCCTGGCACAACATCCGCCAAGGCAAGGGTTGCTTCCTCACATCCCCCGGATGCTCTCCGAAGGTTTCCACAGTCTGCTCCAGAGTATGATCCAGCCTGACCCAGAGCAGAGACTATCTGTGGTGACTCTGGCCAGAAACCCAGTTCTGTGTCTGTATCTGGAGAAAAGGGAGGCTCTCCAGCAGCAGCTGGAGCTGGAGATATTTCAGGCAGCCACACTGGAATGGGACCTGAGAGAAGCCCAGCAGACCCAGTCCCCGAGGAGGAGATGTGCCCCAGGGACTCGGACACCCATTCGGAACCAAGAAATGTCAAACGGCGGTGGGAAGAAAGGGCGCCAGGTCATCAAGCTTTACCTTTGGGAAATCCTGTGGGGGTACCAGGGCACTTCCCCCTTTCTAATCGCCACAAGAACCCATTTCAATCTGCCATTCTCCTCCTCCACTGCTTACCGGAAACCATATTGACCTGCCTCTGGAAACATGGAAAGATTCATGTCTTTGAAGGCCCAGAGATCTCAAAAACCATGCCTATGTGAGCATTTCTAAGATCCAATGGCCATCAAGGCTGCATGATACCAGTGTCACCAGCCACGTCTCTTCTTTACTGTTCCATGCTGACACTATCACCTCGAATAAACAATTTACTTCCCACGCTTGTGCAAAAGGAAATACTTGACTTCTGCAGGAAAGGAAAAGCAAGTAGCTCTCAAGGTGGCCTGTGAACCCGGAGGCTGGTGTTATGACGGCCACCCACTGGCACTCACGTAGAACCCTGGGACTCATGTGGAAAGGAGTCAAACTTGGGTTTGACCTGCGGTAGCAGCTTTTAAGACATTACGCTTGGACTTCAGAGATGCTGCCTGCGTGATCCGGTGCTGATCAGTGCTTCTCCTGAGTCTGTTCTGAGTGGAGGTCTTCCCTTTCCTGGATGTTGTGTTGACGTGAACGGGTCACCGCTGTAAGGTGGGCAGGAGAAAGACTGCAGGCAACTTGAACATGGCCGGCCCGGCTGCTAATGCATGAACAATAACATTTGAAGTCGAGGCCCCTGAGGGAAGCTTGACTGCTCTGCCTCGACACATTCGCCGGATCTGAGGCCATCAAGATGGGTGTTTGATTTGCTGAGCACCATCGATGTCTCTTGATCTTCTGATCAGAATTTGGTTTTTGTTGCCTATAGGTCCGTCCCCCTCCCCCATGTTTTAGTCAAACCCCTTTCTCTGTATTTCTTTTAAAAGGACTAGGGCCCTCTGTAAATAAAGCTTTTATCATATACCAAAACAAAAACAAAACACGCCATCAAGGCCTTGTGTTGGGGTGTATAATAAGGGCTTGTCTGGATGACTTCCTCAGGTCTTCAATTTCTTCATCTGTGATGTGTTTACAAATAAACATCTAAAGGAGTGTGTGGGGGTGTCAAGAAATGAGTGTACAGATTCCATAGTGAACACTAAGTAAATATGAACTATCGTTATTCTTCAAACAAATAGACCTGGGTCCAGGCATTGTAGCTGTCTTTGCTAGAGAGTAAAAATAATGTCTCCTGCAGGGAGACATTGCTAATTTTCAGCACAGTGTGTTCTTTTTCCTTCTCTCATATGGCTCAATTTCCAATATAATTCTAAAATATACATAATGTCAAAAGATAAGATACTTTATATATAAAATTTAAAAATACAGTTTAAAACGTGTGTTTCTTTTCTTTTCCACCCATCTCCCTGCTCTTTTCTCCAAGAGGACTTTACAGGACACTTCTCTGGGACATCACAGGCTTGCTGAACAATGTGGGGAGAGTTCCAAACCTAGTACTGTCCTGGGGAGAAGCCAGATACACAGGAAAAAGAACAATTATGTAGCCTTCACAAAATGTTTTGCATCTTGAAAGTGCTTTGAAAACATTAGCTAATTAATTAATCAAAAAGAATTTCTACCAATCAGTGGAAATGCTCTTTACAATGTATTAAGCCTCTTGAAAGGTATTATTTATTCAGCAATTTTCTTTCTTTCTTTTTTTTTAAGTTTAAGAAATCATCCATTTCTTTTTCTGGTGACATTTTGAAATATCGTGTAATCTCTGCCCACCCTTCTCACTCTGTGACTCCCAGCTTGGCTGACTAGGTGTATACCTTGCACACACACACAATTAAAATGCAAAATGTTCTTTGGGGATTATGCAACTTGACAGGGAATGCATTAAATATAATAGAGGGGTATGAATCCATTGTACTTACAAGATTGTTATTGACTTGTGAACAGAATCAAGACAAGACCTTCCAGTCCAGTTGAAAGTATCAGTATCGACTGTGATGTCCATTTACTTTCTGTTCTCCTCTCTGAACCTCTGAGCTGGTACCATAGGCTTTGTCACCATATCATAGCACATCGCAATTCACTGAGTCTTCAAAACACTAGCCCTATTCCCTAGCCTACAAAATGTAACTTAATCTTTTTGTGACATAGCCGGAGAGTAGCCCTAAAAATTTTATGTTCATTCATCCAGCAAATATTGAGCACCCGCCATTCATTTATTTATATATTCCTATAGCATACATTGTATTCAGGACAAGGCTTTGTGAGAATCATGGTGATGGATTCAAAGATGATTCAGGCAGAGTTATTACATTCAAAGGGTTCATTGTCAGGTAGGCAAAGGAAGGCACTAGCATAACGAACTTTAATATGAGAAAGACATGCTGACTTAAAATAAAGCAACTTATAAGGAAGGGGGAATGAGTCCCACTTGGGACATCAGGGGAGGGGATTTTAGAATAGATGGCACCTGAATTGGACTTGACATATGAACTTGACGTATGCTTCTAGAAATGGCAAAAGTGGTTGATGATGTCCCAGCTTGAAGAAACACAGGTAGAAAAACAGTGAGCAAAGAGAAGTATAACTACATTTGTATATGACTTTGATTAAAGTGGAGGTGAGGTGAGTCTCAAAGGTTAGAATGCCTTAAATCTAGAACAGTAGAGTGGCCTTATGTGTGGAACCCCTATAGGATATGCAGCACCAGACTGAGCTTCCACTTTCAAAGCCTTCACTAAACAATCTCAGCTCTCAGGTCAGTGAGGAGTGTGGTGAAGATATGATTCCCAACTTCTTTTGAAGATATGTCTCCTGACAGGAAAAGTAGAGCTATCACTTGGGTGATGCAAGCATCCTTGAGGCAAGTCAGGGCCTCTTCAATCGCCTCCTCTATATGGGAACCTCAAGAGTGAAGGTGGAAAAGCAAGAAAGGTTTCATTCACTTGAACTGAGGCATTTGAGTGGTGGTGTTGCGGAAGGATATTGAATGTACCTGAAATGTGAACAAATCCATATCAGAGGAAGTCAAACCAGATGCTCATGAGAAATGAGGAGGGTGACACTTCTTGGTTCCTTTGGGCATGTCTCTTCTGAGGGATTGATCTCTGGAGGTTTTGGTAAGCATCAGGCTTAATACAGGAGAGGTTCAAACCAAAAGGAGACCCTCAATGTGATGAATTGTCAAGGTAGCTGCAACAGAGGCTCAAACATAGCCACAACTACTGTGATGGTGCAGGAAGTGGCACCACTTTGGTGTTTGTATGTAAAGTCACTGTCAGTCAGAGGCAACTCGCTGACACCTAGCGGCAATGACAACAGAGAGTGACTGCTAATTGAATGCATTGTAACACATGGCTCATGTGTATGGCATGACTTAAGTGGCAGCATGGAGGATCTAGACTTCCTTTTGTTGCATTAGGTAGCATGAATCGAGAGTCTACGCCATGCAGTGTTCTATAATATTGTAATACAAAGATACCCAAAAGCTCTATTAGGTTTTGAGTATCTAAAGATTCACCTGCACATTAAATTAAGGCTTTCAGCTGTTTTATGCAAAATATAAACTTTATCTCCTTTCTGATTCTCTTCTCTGGTTATCAGCTTCTTTTTCTTGCTATTATTAATTTCCTAACCATCGCAATTTACCTCTTGTTTTCTAATTCCCCATGGCTTTGTAAATTCAGACCTATTAGAATAATGCATAAAATTAAGCATTGAGCAAATGCATGAGGAGTTTTAGGGATTAAATATAGATACCATTGCGTATATGTGAACTTCTCGAGTAGTTTTTTTTTCCCCCTTTCAATTTCATTTCTGGGAAGGTGAACAATTATTATACAAGCAGCAGCTTCCACACTTCAGATAAAGAATCAAGTTTGTCATCATCTTTTCTTCTCCATACAAGGCACCCAAAGAGAAACTGAAACTGTGGGTGCAGGACTGAACTCCCTGCCACCTGCTTATCCTAGATCAGGACCCCTTACAAAAAGGCCCTCTTTGTCCTCACGCAAAAGAAGAGACTCCCGTCCTGCACTGACGTCTGTCTCTAAAGGCTATTGACGTAACTGGAAAGAAACCTGTAGGATTGAGGTGGGTTTGAAAAGTGAAGTTTGTGGCTCATTAAAAGTTCCCCAGCCTTTTCACTCACTGCCATCAAATCAATGCTGATACATAGTGCATCTGCAGGACAGGGTAGAACTGGCCCTGTGGGTTTCTGAGACTGTCAATCTTTATGGGAGTCCAAGGCCTCATCTGTCGCCCATGGAGCTGCTCGTGACTTTCAATTACAGCCTTGCTGTGAGCAACCTGATGGGCCACCATTTGTCACCAGGGTTCCTTCTGGACCCTTGAAAGAAGGGAAATCTTTGCCCATCTCTACTGCAAGGGAGATAAGAAATTGAGGTGACTAACTATCACGAGTGTTTGCTTTGGGAAAAGTGAACACTCATATCCATATAAAGACTTTTGAAAACAAACATTTGCAGCCCTTTTATTTATAAATGCAAGGATAAATAAGTTACTTTATACCCATGCAATTACATATTACTCTGCATTGAAAAGGAATAAACTATGGATGCATGGGACAGCATGGGTAAATGTCAAAATAATAATGCTAAATGAGTAAAAAAATATCTATACAAAAGTAGATATGACAGTCTCTCAATCTCTATATAATTTTAGAAAATTATGATTTAATTTATATAAAATTTTAGAGAATGAAAGTTTATCTAAAGTGACAGAAAGTACACTTCTGATTTCCTATGCACAGCCGAGGCACTGAGAATATGGAAAGTGACACAAGGAAAACTTGGGGTCTAATTGATACTATTCTAAGTTGAACTGGGCCCATCCAACCTGCTCTGTCAGGATGTATGGAAGTACTAGCCCCAATCCTGTAGATGTCATCCTATTTCGAAATAGGAGTTTCTTTGTGAACTATTAGGTCCTATCCAAAGAGGTAGGCCCTAAACCTAATTACTTCTGAATCATATGTAAATCAAAATGGAATCAGGAAGGAGAGCACATGGCAGAGATACCTTATGAAAACACACAGCACAGAAATGCATCCACAAATCCAAGAACACCAAGGGAGATTGGCAGCTTTCTGAAATCAACAGAGGAGTTCCCCCAGTGGCTCTGCCCTGCCTTTGAACTCCTGTAAGAGTGAACTGTGAGAAAATAACCTGTCTGTTCTTAAAATCCAAAGTATTTTTAAATATTAAAAGAAAGAGCGAGAGGGACTCACCTGGGAAAGGGTTGACAGCTATTTAAAATCAAGAGGGATAAAGAAGAACTTGGTAACTCCACTTGGAATGGAGATCAGAGGCCAGGGTCCAATGACACTCATGGTATATGGGTGTCCTAATTTGTCACATCAAATTAAAATTACCTCCATAGAGAGATTCTGTTTGGATTATAGCAAGAGCACTCTGCACAAAATGACTGCATACCTCGTTGTTGTTCGGCACCCTGGAAGCCTTTCTAACTTGTAACTCCACGTCCCATAGAATGAAACACCGCATAGGCTCGGGCCTTCCTTATACTCATGGCTAGATCTGAGCCCACTGTTGCAGAACACACCACCTTCCCACCTCCCAGTGGCTTGATCATTATGAGCTTCTGTTTTCTCCTCTCTAAAATGGGATCACCACCCCTCACCTCAAAAAGCTGCTTTGAGAAATATATGTGGCCATAGTCGCTGAAGTGCTCAATGTTTTAAGTGATTAGGTGACTTCCCCCAAAGCTTAAGGGTCCACACACTATATCTGAAAGTAGAATACAGACAAACAATTCAAGTTGTCCAACAACATTTTCCTTGAAGGTTGTCTTCATTATTTTCATAATAGATTATTCCTATTCCAAAGTAAAGATTCTGTTTTCCTCATGACAAAGCAAAACAATTGACTTAACATCATGCATGGTTAATGGGTGCCAGGGATTCCCAGGGACATTGTTACCTTTGGGAGAACTCTCTAGGGAATACATTTATTCAAAAAAAGGAAAAGAAAAGTTGCCAATATTTATTTATTTTCTTTGTACGCTCTCCTTTATTTCTATCTCAATATCCAACAAATAGATCGCCTAGCAATTGCAAGAGACAAATCTTCAGTCAAGGACAGGTGTGTATTCATCACCGGATACATATGCCTATAGCTCTGGGGTATGTAAATAGAATGGATAGAATTTGTGGATGCTTTTTTGTGTGTGCACCTACAGTAGGACAGAATAGAAAGATGAATACTGGAGATACAGTACAGAATACAAGGGACTGAGATGTTTTTCCACATATAAAAATCCCATTCTTAAAGACCCCCTATCTGATTGGTGTAGACTACATACAGCTCTTTGCAAAGGGCATATACAGTGATCCTGTTATAAGGTAATGCTCCAAAATGGAAAGGTGTTAACAAAAGCTTCCTATTTGTAATCAAAGCCTCCCCTTACCACTGAGCATGCCCAGTGTGTCTGCTAGAACCAGATCTGTACGAAATGCAGGATTTGCTTCCCTGTGGTTTGCAGCCACTGCAACTGCCGGCAATCAACCTGGAAATAGTGACACATCAGGTTAAAGGTGAAACCTGCCAGAACAAAGGAGCAACCTGGGAGAGTTGTAACAGGTGGGGCGGGGGTATAGGAGGTGTGCTTCATTTTTGCAGCACTTCCTCTCCTGCTGTCATTTATGACATGCTGCTCTACAGATCAGCAGTCATTGGGACCTTGGTTCAAACCCAACTGCCTGTTGACACTAGCTGTGACCGTGTTTATGTGTCATGAAGTTTCTGAGTCTCAGATTCCCTTAGAGATTTCAGGAGAAGGCAAGCACTAGGGGTGGATTATCCCTCTCTGTATACTCATATATTTGTAGCCACCACAGTTTGGTTTATCTGCAAAGTCCCTGCCAGCCTCTACCTTCAATCACCTCTGAAACTATAAAATCAAATAGGTTCAAATCCTAACTCTGCCACTCAGGAGGGAAGTGTGTGCATGTGCATTGGGGAGAGAGCCACACGGAGAGAGCCAAAGAGAGAGAGAATGAGCTTAATATCAGCTGTGCTCTGCAGAATAAAAAAGAAAATAGATGTCTCCCTGTATCCAAAGAATTTACAGAGCAGAGTTTATGCTATTCGGGAGCCTCAGTTTCTTCATTTTTAAAGGGCAATAACAGTGCTGATGTAGAAGAATGATTAAGGTTAAAATGAAAACAGCTCCAAGCAGGGTGCTTGGCATATGGTGAGTGCTCAATGGCAGACTATTAATATCCTATTGCGTGTATTTTTAATTCCTACTACACTTGCTTGTTTAGCTCCTTATTTCCCACTATTCCTTCCTGGAAATGGATTTTATTTTCCATATACCCCTTTCCTATCTACTGGGTCATGTGAAAGAGCCTGTTGGCTGGTCAGGCTCCATCAGCAGATAGACACAGTCCTCTGCCCTGTATCCAGATGGGTGACCTAAAACGAGCTACTTAAGCTACTTTTATTTTTCTCATCTAAAAAATGAGAACAGAAGCAATAGTTTCCATGTGTGCGCATGCAGGTATGCTTCGGTGTGTTTGTGGATACACAAGTGTGAACCAGCATTTCCATTGTCAACCAGGTCCTCTAAGAAAAGGCACAAATAAAAGGCAAAAATAAAATAAAATGTCCTCCTGAAGTTGATAGTTTAGTGGCTTCGTGTGTGTTTAGAGGATTTATAAATAACAAAAACATAGCATAGATGGGAGCGTGCTACTACAATCACACGATTTCAAAAAGGAGAGGTACACAAAGTCATGCGAAACTCTAAGAAGAGCGATTTGTCCCAGCTGCAGAGATCACCATGGCTATGGTGAAGGGACAATGCGGGCTCAGAGAGCTGAAGCACAGAGGGCAAGGGGAGCGAAATGCACTACAAGAAGGCTCTCCATGCTTCTCCTCATACACCTTACAAGGACCTGACTGCTGTCTTCTTGTTCCACTGTAGGCTTAGATAAATCAGGGGCGGCGCCCTGAACATCATCTGTTGCCTCTAAAATTGTGACTGGGAGGAAACAAATACTTGTAGAATGAATAGACGCTGGTAAAGAACGTGGGAGAAAATCCATATGTTGCTTGTTGAAAGAACATGCTCCCTGATCTGTCCCTGGGTGGTACTTGGGATTTGGGCTTGGCTGCCAACCTAAAGATTGCAGTCCCAAGTGGAAGAGGAGACTGGCGATGCCCTTTTAGAAATATTTATATCAAGAAACAAGCTGACTGTTGTATGAGAATATATATATGGGATTGTGTAAGATATGGGAGGAAAAAACTGTTATAGGAGAAAAAAAAAGGGTCCTGGGGGGTCGGGTAGGGGAGGGATGGGATAAAGGGGAGCTGCTGTCAAGGAGTTCAAGAAGAAAGAAAATGCTTGGAAACTGGCAGCAATTGTACAATACTGCTTGATACCATTGAATTATGGAATTTTATGATTGTGTAAGAGCTTCCAATAAAATTATTATTTTTTAAATTTTAGAAGAAAAAGTAACCAACCAACAACAAAACCCTATGTATGGAGCAAGTGGTTCCACTTCACAACACCAGGGGTCTCCATGAGTAGGACTTGACTGGGCGACCACAGGTTATGTGTTTGTTTTCCCTCGGTGCTGATGCCCTAACCTCCTGGCTCTTTCAGAGCACAATTAACAACACCACATTTAGCAAAGTCCTTGTAGAGGAACAAAGTGTGCCCTCATTTAGGCTTTGGCAAAGTAATAGAAAGTCTTGCTCTCAGTCTCTTCGTGAATAAAATGGGAGCAAGGGTAGTGTTTTTACTCGGTTGTGTTGAAGATTGTAATGCTAAGTCTGCAAATCGCAAACTTGGAATATGCTTTCTAGAGATGTGCTATTCCTGTTCCTACTACCACAATCGGGGATTTTGGTTTTCACGGTTTTAAGGTTGCCGAAGAGAGACCCGTACCGCTGGAAGAGGAAACTGTTTTTGTCATCCAAACACTGACCTTTACCTTGCTGTAGGTGCTCGGGGCTCATCAGTGTACTGCATTCTATCGTCCGTGGCTAACCCTCACCCAAATGCCTCTCCTGAGGTTTAGATTCCCAGCTGCATTGAGCATTAATCCGCAGGCAAGCTAAATATTCTGGGACCTCCGTTTCCTTCTAGGGTTAGATAATAGCGTCTGGGCAGGAGAAAATTCATGAGCATCGCATAGTACAGAGCCTGCTGCACCTGGTAAGCAAGCAGTACAGGCTAGCTGTACGGATTACACTTGCCAGGCCCTGCTGGATGCTCGTCAATTACCTAGTGACTGAATCCTTTCTTGGGCCAGAGATCGCTACCTCTTGGAATTCCCTTTATGAAAGGAAGAAAAGCCACTCTTCTCCCGGGTCTGGAAGCCTGGCTTTCCCACCATCGCACCCTCAGGGTAGGAGCAGGGCCAGCGGGCAGTCTACTCCAGGCAGGTCAACGGGAGCGGAAGGCTCTGGAACCTCTGTTGTTCCACTGGAAACCGCCCAGGCGCTCTGCCCCCCTCAGCGCTCCTCGCCCTGGCAAGCGTGATCTGGGGTTCCAGCCGGGCGCTGGGCAGGCTCGGAGCCAGGACAGGCTCGGGTCACGGGCAGGACGCCGCTGCTCGCTGCGCTCCGGGCTGGCCGCGGTGCCTGGGGCTGGCCAGAGCTGAACCCTTGGTGGGCGCAGCGCGGGAGCGGCGTCTGCCCCGAGCAACCCCAAAGCGGAACGCAACTCCGTACCGTGTGGGGTGGCGAGCTCAGCGTCGGGTTTGGGAAACGCTGGGTGGGGGGGTGCCCTCCGCAGACAAAGGGGTGCACGAGTTTCTGGCACCCCTCTTCCCAACCCCGTAACCCCTCTCGAACCCGATCAGCGCCCCCCCCCCCTCCGCCCCTGCAGCTGCAGCCCCGGCGCCACCACTCAGCCCGGCGGCCGGGGCCTGTGCGCGCGCTCGGGGCCCGGGATTGGTTCGCTCTCCGCATCCGGGGGGCCGCGCGGGCGGGTGGCGCGCGGCGCCAGGGGGCTGTGTGGCTGTGTGGCGGCCTGTGCGCGCGCGCGGGGGTGCGCGGGGGTCCGGGCGGCGCGCGGGCGGGCGGGCGCGGGGGTGCGCGCGAGGGCTCGCGTGCCGGAGCCCCCGGGTGTGCGTGCGTGTGTGATGGGGTTGATTCCCGAGCAGGTTGCACATTGGTCCTGGGTGGCTCGCGGGCTCGAGTCGCGCTTGGGCGTCCTCCTCTTAAGCGCTTCCCGAGTCGCAGCGGCAGCGGCAGCGGCAGCGGCAGCAGCCGCCGCGGCCCCAGCAGCAGCGGCGGCAGCGGCTCGGCGGCCCCGCCGCCAGCACCGGGCGGCAGCGAGCACCGTTGGGGGAGTCCGGGGGGCGGGTAAGCGGGAGGAGGGGGCGAGCCCATCTCGGTGTTCGGGATTATTCCCCCCCCCCCCGCCTTTTCCCTCTCTCTCTTTCTTGAGGGTGCGTGTCGCCTCCTCGAAGTGAAGGAATTTTACTCCCAAGCGAGCCGGGACCGAAGACTCTAGGCTAAGTTATCTCTCTATGTAGATGGTGTCAGGGAGCGAAGCTACTGACCGAGCCGCCGGTAAATGCTTTTCACTTCTTACTCTTTAATGCTTAAGGCTTTCTCCCCGCTTTCTTTCCCCTCCTTTCCGTGTTCGTTGCTCCTCATTCTGCAATCGCTCCTGAATCAGCTGCGGTTCTCCTCTCTCCCCTGGCGTGTGTGCAGTTTGCAACTTGTTTCGTGGTTTTCTGTGTATCCCCCCCCCCCCTTCATCCTCAGATGAATGCTGGAACATTTAAATTCGGCACTTCAGGAGGTCATCATTAGTTGCATGAGTTTTTGGGAGGGGGGCAGGGTGGCGGGGGGAGGGGAAAGATTGTAGAGCAGGCTGTTATTTCCCTGCAGAAGGACTGCCGGTTTCTCTCTAATGTTCATCGCAATTATAGGGATTTTTTTTTTTTAGGATGCATTTCAACGTTGCATGGATGCTTAAGGTTATCATTCCCCAGGATTACAATGCGTTTTAACTCAGTTTTGACAGCATGACAGATGCCAGAGATTCCAGAACTACTGTATGGTACATGCTGGCTAGGATATTCAAAATCGGAGGAAGGATGATTTGCATTCCGAAAGAGAATTTCTTAAAAATGCTGTTTTGCATCCCATTGCTGCAGAGTTGTAGGCGGCAATCATAGACACCACTACTGTTTTGCTTGCAACGATGACAAACAGAGAAGTGGTCTCGGGGATTGCATCGGTTTGCCGGTTTGCCATTGATTGAGCCATAACTAAATTTACTTAATAATGTATTTAGGGCTGTAGAGAAAGAGGGAGCGTTGCTCGCGTTATCTTGTTCAACATTGCAAGACATATCCAGCAATGTCTAACACCAAGAAACCTTCTCTTAGACTTGAAGTGGCATCTTGTCAATTTGGGGGGCGGGCGGTGGTGGCAGGGCCATTTCTGCCATACACAGGAATGAGATAATTTAAAATAGCCAGCATAATGCATGCAAATTGAACTATAACTCTTTTTTTAAAAATAGAACTCCCTCTGTAACTCTGGCTGCCAGGATCTGTTTTAAATATTACTTAAAAATTAATACACAACAGCTCTTTAATGCACTCACATCATTGACATTCCTGGAGGGGTTGTTCAGAGAGGTTGTGTTTCCTTCGGTTTGCTCTCCTTTCCCCCAACCCCATCCAGAAGTTTGCAGCTCCAGTTCAGTAAGAAAAAAAAAAAAAAGGAAAGGATTAGTAAGTAAGGGCATATCAGCAGTTTAAAAAGAAATCAGTTTATATTTGTAAAATTTCTGCCAAGACATGGAAAAATGAGCTCACGTTAAGGTCGCTTAAATGTGGAGTGGGACCGCGTGGTTCAGCAGGTGGTAGCTGCCCCACAAGTTCTGCCTTGAGGGAGCTGCAATGTACAGCCAAAGGAGGATGCCCAGTTCAGGAACACTGGGAGGCACCTACCTTTGACAGAGGAAAATGTGGTCTTTAAGCTAGTCTTCTGCACTATAGTTGCCATAGCACAGATCAACACGTTTGCTAAGTGCAAACAGCAGGTTACAAGAATGCTGGTACACCTCGTGTTCATGTGAACTTAAACCGGGGTTGGGAGAACAGCATCAAACTATGCAGCCTGGTCAACATGGGAAGGACCAAACCCACAACAAACCCCCTCCACTTGCCAGACCCGCTTCTCTCACGCAGAAAGCCTACTTTAAGAAGGCGAGCAAATCCACGCCTTCTGGGTTGCCTATGTTGACAGAAGCTTTTCTTGAAATTGTAGACAGGATTCCCAAGATCTAAAGGTTATTTCTCCTTTGGGTGTTATGCTGATGATATAATAAGGCATTGCATTTAGCATGAATGCTGGACTTACAAGGGACTTGGGTCCCTTGAGAGGGCAAAGTTGCTACTCTAGAATATTTTGAGGGACCTTTCAACTTACTACCTGTTCAGGTTGACAGGAAACCCAACGTCCATTCATAATTCACATGTGTCTCTGAGCAAAACATGAAGTTGTCTGGGTGCCTGAGGAAGTGTGTACTCATCTGAAGAACCCTCGCTCACTAAGCGTCCTGTTTCTTTCCTCCCAGAGTCCCAAACAGAGAGCAGTGTGGCCCCGGCAGGAGCAGGAATATGCCCTGGCACAGTCAGTGTGCACAGTGCATCTGCGCTAACTTACTATGCTGAGGGCTCGTTTTTTGTTTTGTTTTTTTTTGCTGCACCCATGGGGCAAGGTTTCTCGTGATAACCGATTAAGTTCAGAGCATGAGTTTAGAAGGACCAGCATTAGTTTCCGTTTCAGTATTTCAGCCCCAAAATGAATGCTAAGATGCCATCAATTTAAAGAACATATTCTTTTCTGTTCTGATTTTTTTTTTCAACTCATTCACCCTTCTTCCTACTTCCTAGTTTCCTGCCAAGTCCTGGAAAATGCTAAGATTCTGTGCTAACATATTAAACACATCTGTGTCTTGAGTGTAATGCCAGGTTAGATTACTTTCCAACTAGTTAGGCTTGTATTATATGCATATAAGTCTTTGTAATATGGTATTAAATAAAAGCTGTTTGGTGGGCTTAATACTAAGACTTTTGTTGTTGCTGTTGTTAGTCCCTATTTTAACTTTCCTTACCTGGCATTGATTTAAAGATAATGTGTACAACAACATTAGGCAACAATAGTTGCTTTTCTAGCTAGTTGGAAAATTACGTCATTTATTCTTGAAATTCAGAAAATGCTCAAGACAGGATGTGGGTTGTGATGGGAAAAACATAGGTTCTTTTTGGAAAGAGAATTATCTGAAAAGATAGATGTCTGAGACTGCTAACTTGTGACATTTGATCATTGTATTTGTCTGTGCCGTCAAAGGGGCGTTCTCTGCATTGGGGGGTTTCCTTGCCAGTAACCATGGAATGTTTCCTACAAGTATTGGCGAAGCCACCCTTCTATCTGTAATGAGCAGAACTTGGAACTACCTGTGTGCGTGCAAAGAGAACCTGCATTGGCAAGCATATTCCTTGTTTTCAATTCCATGGAGACTAATTTTGAGAAATGATGTCCAGTGAAATTGAGTCAAGGTCATTGCCAGGGGCCTTGGGGCTTTGTTGATTGTTTGTTTTGTTTCATTTCATTAAAATCACCCTGCCCATTTGAGAGCTCAAACCTAAACTGAAATTCAGATTTAAAGAGGCAAATCTTAACCATTAAGCTACTTACCTCAAAAGTTGGGTGGTTATGTAACAAGCAAAATACTTTTGTTTCTTATTAATTTGGGTGAAGCAACAGTTCTGATTCTTTGAAATGCTAGTGGTTCTGCTTACCCACAAGCAGAAACTCTCTGTTTTGCACACATCATTTATACAATAGATTCATGACATTCAGGGAATTGCAGAAACTTGTTTGCTTTGCCCAGGGAGAGGGAACAGAGATCTTTTGATTTATTTTCAAGGGTAGGGGGCATAGTAATGTTTTGTGTAATGTGCTTTTTTTTCTTATAATACTGTAGTGTGCTATATTTTCTTATAATACTCCACTTAAATTTTTTGAAGCCTACAGTAACTGTATAAAGTCCTTGGGTGGCAGTGAGAGCAGGCAGTAGCTTTGCCAAAGTCGTCTCTGTACTCCTGCTTGCTGGTTTGCATTTCAGAGATCCATTCACTTTGTTCACAGACCTCCGTGTACTTGCCATCATTATTTATTTTCATTACCTTTAGATGTTTTCAGGTTTTCACAAAGATATACCACCGGTGAGTAGTCACGTTAGGAATTTGCAGCAAGAAATTGTATGTCTGGTCCTGCAACTCTTTCTGAAAGATTTCATGACATTAAGGAACATGAAATGTATTCCCTAAAATTCATGCTGCTCACCGTCTGAGTCTACTTAATATATTATATACCACAATGTGACTGTGAATCTGAAATATTGAGGCCTTTTTATGGGTTCTTAATGGTAAAGCACAAGGCACCTTGAAGAATAGCTCACAAATAAAGTTCTTATCTCTCTCTCTTTTTTTTTTTTTTTTTGCTGAGAGGCTTTAATCGGTCCACCTCTGCTAAGTGCACAATTACAAGCCTTTTAGGTGCTAAGAATGATTGAGAAAAAAAAGTTCCATGTGGGGGGCTTCTGTACAGTCTAGTAGGTTAGAGAAAGGAGAGAGAGAGAGAGAGAGAGAGAGAGAGAGAGAGAGAGAGAAAGGTTTGTACTCTTTTCACATAAATTTGCTGAAGATTAATTGAGAACAAATAATACAGCAAGCATATTAAACTCTATTTTCACCAAAAAAGATGTTCCTCCTGAGCAACATAAATTTATCTTGGCTGGAACAATGGACAGCAGCTTTTGACATCTTTTTACCACTCTGAGCTTGCTACCATAATATTGGGCATGAGAGCTGAGGAAAGCGTATCTGCCTGGTGTGAGAGGAGAGGGAGGGTCTCTTTAGACTTTGGATGGTTAAGTACTTCGTTAAAATATCAGTGAGGAGGCCTGCTTTCCTAGATGTGCGAGTTACTCATAGACATTGCCCAGTGCTCGTTCAATCCTTAACCTAATCCTGACATAGGTAACTTGTAACTTAAGTAATGAAGCTCCCTGCTCAGCTCTTCTCTCTCTCTCTCTCTCTCTCAAAGCAAAAAGGAAGAAGTTTTTTTGGAGCCCATGTGGGAAATCCTAGAGGGGCCCAGCATACCCTACTGTGTAGGCATGCCCAGGTAAAGGGTCACACCATTACTGTACCCCTGTGTCCCAGAGGGACTCCAAGCCCAGGACTGATGGGGGGTCGGTGGGCGGGGGGGTGGCGTGCAGCGGACACGACCTGACCTGCTCAGCTATTCTTACCCATGCTCTCATTCATGACTTCTGGATTTTGATGCAGAAGTTTGGGAACTCAGCTTATCAAAAGGACAATATCTTTTATTACTCTCTGATGAGCCAATTACCCAGCTTTATAAACTTAAGCCTATTTTGAAAATTTCTAGGATTGTAGATGATCCCTTTCCTTTAATAGGAATTTTAAACTTTTTATTTTAAGCTTGCATAAAAGGGAGTTATGTAGCTTGTAAAAAGAGTACTTCATTTCTGAATTTGTTCAATAATAACTTTGTAGGAAGAGTTTTCTATAGATGATTCTCCTGGGCAAGGATGGTGCCTCAATGCCATTTTTATTATTGCTTAGAACTTAACTGAGGCTGGGTTTTGACTTCTGATTTCAAGGAGAGGGATAAGGATATAGTGAGAGAAATGGCATGTGCCATTGTACAGAGACAATTCTAGTAGAGATTGATTTTTTTAAAAATCCTTTCATGTAAAATATTTAAGAAAATTATATAAATAATTTGCTATATATGTAACACATGATACGAAAGGTGAAATGAATGTGTTTAAAATTTCATTCCAAATGCTAAAAGCAGTCAGATGGGGTGTGTAGATTATTTCTAAGAATGAAGTTTTAGTCTTTGGAAAGAGAGCTGTGTCCATGCTTATGACTGATCCCAATAATACATATCTACGCTGCTAACTATGCTTCCGGTGATTACAAGAGAACTCGTACCTTCCCTAAGACTCCCTGGTCTTACGTATAATAATTTTCTAAACCCTTGTGAGTGTAAGAGTGTCCCTGTTTTCTTTTGCTAAGAATGAACAGGCATATTAAAACTGTATGTTGGTCTTTTTATTTCAACTTCTACGTACAGTTTTTGTTTCAATTTGTTTAGAATTTTCATTACAGACAAAAGATTTGTCTCTGACCGTTGCTAAAGCTTATGGTAAAATTAAGTTGATGCCAAAAAGTGTTTAAGAAAGCCGATGAGACTTTGGACGTGGTGGGTACCTTTTAAAAATACAAGACAACGTGTTGCTCCTTTTGGCACCCGTCAGCATATGAGAAAGGTAATTTGATGGCATACAAATTATCGCTACCTTGTTCATCGTATGCCTGCATGGCCTCTGGTATGCCCGGCTCATTTCTGTACTTGATATGTGTGATTGGAGACCTAAGCCAAGAGTTGTCACCCCAGGCAGAGATGTCAAGTTTGTGGGAAGAAGATGCAGACAAGATATGTTGAGTCTATGACCAGCCACCATTTCCCCATGATAATCATGTTGCCACCCATCTTTGTTTTGAACCTTCTTGAGGAGGCACAAGTGGCTTCTCTGTGTCTTAACCTTAAAGATAATAATCATGGACCCCCAAATATTGTGAGGGCTGGGCAATCTGTGTGTATTCCATCAGCTAATTTTTCTCCTCTCTAATCCTGTTTGTATAGCCCCACACATAATCAGACTCAGTCAGATGAAACCAATTACTAAGGGGGAAAATCAAATTTATTTATTATATTTATCAGATGTGTCTGTTGCTTAATTACCCATTGGCAAATCTACATGTGGCCACAGAGAGGCACGTGGATGAGTGTGGAAAAATGATCAATCATCCTTCTCACAGACCAAAGGAGGCTGCTGAAAAACAAGGCAGAAATATCGACTCATGTTTTCTCCGCGCTCTTGGTGTGGACCTAAAAATGGAAAAAGTGCACCACCTAAAATTAAGATGTGTTGGAGCTGACATAGGAAATTCCAGAAAAAGTGTGGGAGTTACCCTTTTCCCAGCTATCTGATTTAATGTGAGCAGGAAATAAACAACAGGTGTTCCATATGTTTTGAAACAAATGAACATTTAGATATTCAAATGTATGTGTTGGAAAACCAGCTTCAATTATTCAACCCAGCAGAAGAAGACCAAATCCCGACCATTTTCTCTGTGTATGGACACTGGGGGCCTGGCGGCATGTGCCCTGGTGGCCAGGAGGGGTAAGGAGATAGGTGTTTGGAGCAGTTGCTGACCCCACACTACTGACGTGGGTGATTAAGATAGGTTTTGTGTTTGGCTTTGGGTGGTGAAAACACAGCTTGCTATTGTTGTTAATTGTCATAAAGTCAGTTCCAATGCATGACAACCCCTGTGTGGAAAGGAGAATTGTCTCAGAGGGCTTTCAAGACTCACAGTCTCATCTTTCTGATGCTGTCTCTGTGTTTTAATTACTTGCTGCTACTACAACAGCCAAAAAAAAAAAAAGTGGGTCTTCTTTCACTCATTGAAAATCCCTTCTTAGTGTTGGTTTTGAATGTAGGTTACTGCATATCACACCACCTTTACTCTTATCATGAGGTTTTGAAAATAGATCAGCTTATACTTAGGGATGTTCCTTTTGAAGAAATGGAGTAGTGTAGATGATAGTTTGGTAAAGTTTGGCTATAAGGAGATTAAAATGGCAATAAGAATATTGAGAATTGAAAGAAGTATCTGTACTAGGGTGTATAGCAAGAAAAAGGAGCTAATTTTGCATTTTTAATCTTTCCTAAAAATACTTTGTATGAATGTGCATTATAAAATAAGTTGCTCTCAGCTGGATTCGCTGCTGAAGCTGAACAGTAAATAGATAGAGAGACTGAACTATTTTTCCTACCACTGTGATTTTTCACTGAGCTATTCCCTAAGGCCACTCTGAGGTATACGAGGGGCACCGGTTCTCTTTATATGATTTGTGTATGTTCCAATAGATTGTGAAGTTTATTCCCGGGCAATTTTCAAGTTAAAATTGTGTTACGGCTACCCTGAAGGTTGTCATTTCTTGGTTTTTCTCTTGTCAGTCAATTCATAAGTGTTTATTAAGCTCCCATGGGGTGTACACCGACTCACACTAGAAGTTTGGGGATGTTTGTGGGGATTATTGGCCTCTAGTCTAGAAGCTCACAGTCTAGTGGAAAAAGCCTCACCACAGATGAGATGAGCGTGTGTCTACATATAAAGTATCTTTTAATCACAGGAATTTAATAATAGCTGGTTTTTAAATCTCTCTCTCTCTCTCTCTCTCTCTTTTGCAGTGGGGGAACTTTAGATACATTCATTCTGAGAAAAGCAATGCATTGGGAAAAGGTCAAGGACATATCTCCTCAGCTGATTTTGGGGTTTTTTGTTGTTGTTGGTGGTGGTGGTGGTGCTTTTTCAAAAATTCAGAGATCTGATAACAGACATGTTTCAAACAAAAGATAAAACTGGAGAGCCAGTCTCCACTGTGGCCCAGTGCCAGGTGGAATCAGATCATGGTTAACATCTGGGTTCCTGGGTAAGGACACATTTTGAGGTTGGCCATTTTGAGGATGTGTTTGTTGCCTGGACAAATTCATTCAGAGAATTGGGTAAATGGCTCTGTGCCCCAAGGCTGTCAATTTACATTTTTCATGAAGCAATGGCTCAATTTATGATTTACCTTTTTTTTCATTGAAGAACAGTTTTGAAAAATGACAGGGGTTGGAAGGGAAATATGTTTTTCAAGCATTCCCCATATCCAGTTGCTGCACAGTGTTCTTTAAGGGCACTTTCCCTCCTGTTGGACAGAAGAGCAAAGGGACTAGGTATGTTCAGAGATGACTTTTCGAAAGGCCACCCACCCTCAAATCCATCCAATGTCCCTCATTTGTAGGATGGGGAATGTGCTTGGGAAGTACCAGGTGAGTAGTTCTGGAAGGAGGCATGTGCCAAGGGGCCGACTCTTCCCACAGCACAAGCCATAACTTCTCCCTCCTTTGATACAGTCAGCTGTGATTTCACATACTGCTGACCATGCTCGTGGTTAGTACTCATTCTATCTGTGCTTGTCAAGAGGCGTGTATCTCATTTCTGGGAAACTGAAGCCAAACTGTCAAAATTTCTTTCCATCTTCTGTTCCTTGTTGATCCATCGCAATCAGTAGAAATTAGGTAGTTGTTAGGTCAGGCGGCGGTAGGAAGGATGTCCATTGAGACATGCCTCATTGAAACCTTGACTCTTGCTTCTTTTTCTGTTGGTGCGTTTCAGAAGAGTTGTGAGGTTGCTCGTCAGTTGGCACGGCCACCTTGGGACAGATCATTTCCCAAGCTTTGCGATAAGAGGATTCCTCAACATCTCACAGTCATACCAAATCTCTCATTTATTTTTTCAACAGTTTATAAAATGAACCAGCACGATGTAAACATACAATTCCAATTATTATCGATTTCTGGATTAAGCTCTGTTTTCACTTGAGTCTAATTTTACAGAATCTAATTTTGACTCATGCAAGTAGAAAAGGAATGTGTTGAAAGAATATTGGAAATTACCAGACCATCGACACTCCAGTTTCTGACACTGTGCCCAGGTGCCTCTTGGGGGCTCTTTTCCCTAGCAAGAGTCAGCCACCCTCAGACACTTTCCTAGCCAACAGAATCGCCACCGCCACCTTCCAAGAAATGTAGCTGTTTATACAAACCCTGGAAGAGATTCAACCCTCTCCTTGCTTTCTGAAGTTCCTGGCTCCAGGCTCAAAGCCAATGGGGGATATACCACACAGACTAAATCTCTGCTTCCTCCTTGACATCTAGGAAATCAAGAACCTGTCCTTTCTGTGTTCTCCAATAAGGAGAAAGAATTTCAGTAGGGTAGAGGTGGCGAAACTCCTCCAAACCTTTCAATGAAAGAGATGTTAAAAAAAACCCAAAAACCCAATGACCTCTCTAGCAAGCATTTACCATTATTTCTAATACCAAAAATATCCTGTGGGCTATTAAGGAATATATAGCAAGTATGTCTGGGTGTCTCTTTAAAAGACTAAAAGCATTGAGAACTCATTTACTAAAAATGTACTGTGGGACATTTCTGATGATAAAAGTATGAAGTAAATGCCTTCAATTATAGTCTACACCGATGTCAAATCTAGTTTCATGTAGAATTATTTTTGTTATCACAGAGAGCCCTCCTAAAATATTATCCACTTGAACTCTGATCATTCTAAAGTTAAAAAAAAAAAGATTCACCCAGAATAAACTTGCTGATGGATAAGTGATGGATAATTATGAGAGACTATATAAGAATCAGTGATTGTTCTGAGGAAAAAGAGTGTAAAGTGTATTTGTTTGTACTACATGAGAGAAAAAAATTGGAAACCCTAATAATGGTCTGTAAGCAAATTAATGATAACCACCCTGAATAATATGCCAGACTAACTTTCAAGGGATAATGGGATTAATTGTGATATCTGAAAAAAAAAAAGCAGAACTGCAATTTCTCCCCCCCCCCCCCCCCAGTAATTTAAACTTTGAGGTTTGAGCCAGTCTCCCTCTTTAAAATTTTTGTCAGACTAACAAATGCCTAGTCAGCCTAGTAATCGGCACTACTCAGATATTCCACAAGTCTAGGAAAACTTCCCTCTACTGGCTCAGCCTTTTATTCTTCAGCTCTAAATTAATATATTTATCCTTCCATCACTGTCTCCCAAGGATTTGAGAATTAATTAGAAACAAAATCACTTTGAGTTTTTGGATGCTACATTCTGTGCTGCAAAAGGTTTGAGATTCTGAAGCGTTATTAATAATGACAAAGGTTCATCCAATAAAATAATCTGACTGGCTGAATTCTCACATGGTTGGTATTTTTTAATATAAATTACTGGAGGATTAGATAGTTAAATATTGAATATTGTCTCATTTAATGCAGGTCCATGAAATATTAATGATAATGATGGCACTTCAGTTTGGGGAATACAGGATGGTTTTTTTACTAATAGCTTTCGCCAGTAACGTAATACATTTTACAAAATGATAATGAAGATCTTCAAATGAAGGGGAAACCAGGAATAAATGGCCACCAAATTGCTAGATTTCACAGAGGTCAAATGTCATAAAAGCTGTTTGCGTAGCGTTAGGTCATTTCTCCCCCTTCATCATGACATGACTGTGATCACTTTGGAGGCCTCTGAGAGTTTGTTAACGAGAACACGTCTACAATATCAAGCTCTTGAAGGGGAGAGTCACCGATGGTGTTTAGCTGGCATGAGGTGTGCAAGTCTGAAAATGGAACAGGGCTTTGAAAGCAGGCTGTCAGGGTTGGATGGGGCAGCTGAAAAGGGATTGTGCTTGAGGTTAAAAAAAGAGAGCAAAAGAGAGATTACAATGAAATTGTGCAAGAGAGAAAGGAGAGAAATATTGACGGAATGGCCCAATCAGAAAACTCAGGTCCGGATGTAATTGACACTTTACTAGACAGAGGAAGTAGAGGAGGAGGAAGAAGAAGAAGACAAAGAAGACTCTTCCATTGAGACTTTTTTATTCTTTCTGTTTTGAGAGTTTTTAAAAAATCCTTCTTGTTTTGGCTTCAAATTTTTTTATCAGCTTGTATTTCAAATTAGAGAATTAAAAACATGATAAGTAGGATCAGTGACTTGTTGAAATATTTTGTCATAAATGCAGACTAAGAATCTATACTGGTGCATCAAATTGGTTTAAAATAGCTGTCCCCCTGGGAAGGGGGTCGGAACTTTCATGTTCTGTGAGATGATTTTATTTCAAATTGTAGTCATCTTTGTCCAGACCGAATAATTTGTTAGTTGGAAATGCTTCGCCCCCTTTTTTTTTTTTGGGGGGGGGGGTTCAGGATATGTAGCTAATGTATATGGAGTGAAAGAATGTATTATAACGTATATTTATTTGAAGTGTTTGGTGTGGCATTCTTTTCACACAAACTTATTCTTTGATAAAGGAGCTGGCTGTAATTTGAAAAAAAAATGACTTTCTTTTCTTTAGATGTTGGATAATTGCTCTTTGTATACACTGTGAAAATGTTCATATAGACTAGTGACATAGTTTAGCAGATGCACTAGTAATTATCTGGAATTTAAGTAAATTTTGCATCTGATACACACAAAGCAAACGCTTTGTCCATGCAGGTTGGCACACTGGCATGTGGATTGCTATGAAGACAACGAGTAGATTTTTAATGGAAAACAAATGGGACTATTAGGAAATCTTGTATTTTACTTGAAGAGACACCAGATTTAGGACGCCCTACAACTTATTCATATTCAGAATTGGTTCAATTCTACATATGACCTTTGGAATTGAAAAAGAAAACGCAAATGTTGAAAAGGAAATGGGTGTCTTTGTTTTAATTGGAGGCGTACTCCACTTTCTGGGAGCAGAAAAAGAAACGGGGAAAAACATATTTGTTTCTACTCCCAATGCTATTTCCCCCACCCCCCCACCCCCCCACCCCCCGATTGCTAAGGAGAGCTTTCACTTATTGCTACATTTAGAGTGTAAAAGAAGTTTGCATAGTATAAATAAATGATGCTATAGATAAAAGATAATTACAATGTATCTTAATAACTTCATTTCACAGGGGGGACCATAAGAAGGAATATATAATGGATCCAAATTCTACTTCTTATTGTAAACAAAGAAGATCTAGCCAGAGGAATCATTTCTGCAAAAGCCACTTTCCGTTCCCCTGTTTTGTCTGAGTTTAATCCTTTCCATTGGGTCCTTTCTTTGCTGTTGTCAGATTTACATAAGTGAAATCTTTGAAGGCTTAATCTTTTGCTCTGTATTCCGTCTCAGAAAATATTAAATGTCCAGAGATACTTCAATTCTCTTAAAGGATGGGAGGTCTTTTCTGCGGAGGGGAAGGGGCTTGTGTTGTTTTTACTTTCCATGAGAGGGTCACAAATAATTGGCCCATCAGACTTTTCATTTCATACTTTGAGGGTACTCCATGCTATGTTAGCCTTCAAACAAGGCACAGTGTAACAATGGTCTGTGGCAACATAAAGGGTGCCTCTCCTGCCCGCATTACTGCCTTCTTCTCAAGGTGGAATGGAATCTAATAATAACTGGAGACCCTTTCTGTGTCTTTTAAGAATTAGAAGCCTTCCAGGAGTCCTAAGGGCTGAGCAATCGCTTGAAACTGGTGAATTTGAGAAGAAATTTTTAAAAAGGAAAGAGAGCGCCTGACAGAGGTATTTTAGGCTCTGACTTGGAACAAGACAGATGTGCTGTTGCTGGAATATTGTTCCTACAGCACGTGCCTCCACCTCAACCACTTTTCCAAAAACACAAAACCTCTCCAGCTAAGTCCTTTTTATAGAATTTCAAACATGACACACCTTGCTCTGAAGTGCATTGCCAGAGGGGTCTGTGTGGTCTGCCCTCTCCCTGGAGGTCACGGCCCACCTCCCCCTTCTCCCCGGTCCCACACCGATCTATCTTTCCTTAAACTATTGCAGGCTGTCTTTAGGCCTGGATAGGAACCAGGTGCTCTCCTTGATATTTAAGTCACATGCTATTTTGAAATCCCCTTAGAGAGCTGTGGGCATTTTATTTCTGCGTCTGCAAGGATCTCTCTTTCTTTTTCTGAAGGAGAAGCCACTTGCATAATCCCCCAAAGCAGGCTTTGGGGAACCACCTGGTTATTGGAAGGGGATTTTGCCATCCAGGGAAGGTGAGGGCTCCTCTCCTGTGTCCAGTATGCCCTCCCAGGAAAGTCTCCAGTAGAAATAGGTGCACAGTAGCTGATTGTTAAAAGGGTCCATCCATAGAGCAGACACTTTTGAAATTGGGCCGAGTTGGGAGGACACAGCACCTTGGAGCATGAGCACCCACTAATAGCCCAACCTGAGAAACGCCAGGGCCAGGGCCCAGCTGTCAGCGGAGCTTGCCAGAGAGACAGATGCTGCCGTTGGAAGACAGTTTTCCACAGTTAGATATTTTGTTCTTTTGGATAGCCAGCCATTACTCACGGGGGACACCGGGGAGACAGTGAGAGAGGAGGAAAGGAGAGTCAATTAATCATTTTATTAATCCCCGTTTAGAATTCAGTCAGACAGGTGAATGTCAACATGGTTGAACTTTGCATGAGACCGGAAGTGTTGTTAAGACACTGGCAAGGTTGAAACTTCTGCCAGCTGATGAAGGCATCTAATTGAATGGGCAGACTACAGAGCTGACACCACTGTGGAAGGATACCTGGATGAAATTGTACTGTAGGAATTATCTGATTACCCAGGCTCAAAGAAAGCATCCTTTAGAAAGATTGAAATACCATGAGCCTAGTGGTGGGGGTGAGGTGGGGGTTGGGGGGTGTATAATGTGTGCAAGAGTTTAAGTCCCCCCCACCACACTACTGTTTTCTCTTTACCAATCTCCTCTCTGTCTCCATGTACATCTGTTTGTGTGTGTGCCTGTGTGATGTTTATACACATACCTGCACAGGTGGGTTACATACGCTGAGGTTGCACATGCACCTTGAAATATCAGTTTTCATCTGCGGGTTGATCACTCACTTTCAGATCTCCCGATTCTGTGTCCCCCCCAGAGTTGCTGAGATGAAAGAGGAAGAGCAGGCACCTCTAAGATTGGTGAAAGTCCGTTCTGTGAATCATGTCTTGTCAGAGTGCAGATTTCCTTCACAGCCACAGAAAGACTGTAGGCAGTCGTCATAGCTTACTTCATATCCTTTTAAGATTCTTCATTTCCTTTGAAAATAAACAAAAGAAGAGCGTGGCATGGTGTTACCGTTTCTCACTAGTTGGGGGCTGGACCATTGGGTTCACTTTGAGCCAAGTGTATTTCACAGCTCTGCTTTGTAGGCCTCCACCACCGGAGTAAGCTATGTGTTTGAGTGCCTGGCAACAGCTCTTGTGCCAAACTTTAGATTTACCATTTTTCTGATAGCGTCTCGTAGTGTCCCTCTTTAGACTCACACAGCCTTCATGAGTTGGGTTGGCACATTACAAAAAGGTGTGTGTTTGTGGGGAAAAAAACAGACATTATTTATTTCCCCCTCGATCCACTCTTGGGAGGGTACTCCAGGCACTAAAAAATCACAGCAGTGGAGCCAATTTAAAGAGAGCAATTCACAATTGACTCACGGGCAATGCAGCCCGCCTTCTTGAGTCTTGGCACTTGTCTGGCCAATATGGTTCTGTCTGAGATGAGGCTCTTCACCTGGAGTTTACGTGTCTTTCACTGTGTCTCATGTTGAATCCAACACTAAGAGATGCTCCTGTCAATTTTTAGCACTCCCCAGAGAACGTTGGGTCTTGAAATCCCTGGGTCATATTGATCGTTGAGGGAAGGTGGTAGCATGGCTTCTGAGGCTTATCAAAGTAAAGATGACATGTTTTCATTTAACTCTTTCTGTCATCTATTTGCGAACTCACAACAAAGAGGTCTATTTCTTTTATCAATGCCATTGCCTTCAGCATCGAGTCTGTGTGGATCAATACGGGTTACGTGAAAACAACATGGGTTTCTCTTCCTTTGGGAACATGGAAAGATGGCACCAGGCATCTGATTGTCTTGTTTTAAATCCACGATGGGATGAATGAGTTATATTTATTTTATGGGCAGGTACTACAATTTGTTCTTTACATTTTCTAATCACTTATAAAGGAGAGAAGTGTCACAAATGAGGTGAGTGGAAAGTTTTTCATATAGAAAGCTACAATGTAATATAATTAGGATTAATAAGATTCCTTAAACTAGTTGCCCATCAAGTGATTATTTTTAAGTACTCTATGCTTCTCATTAATGGAAATATTTTCTATCATATTTATGCATAGAAATTATAAGATACATCATCTTCAGTGTACAAGAAAACCCAGCTTCCCCACTTTGCATTTTTTAAGGAGCACAGAAGGATCTCATATTTTCCTAGGCTTTTGCAAAGGAGCTTATCTGAAACAGAGATCAATAAGCTCTATGGTTCATAGTTCAAATCTGACTTGCTGCCTAATCCTGTGTGGGCCACAAACTAAGAAAAAATTTAATATTTTCAAATTGTGTTGGTGACTAAAAAGACTAATATTTTTGACACATGACAATTACATAAAGGTAGTAATCTCTGCCTATGATTATAGTTTGGATGGGAAAAAAAGCCCTGGTTCATTCAACGACATGTTTTCATTGGCTTCTTATGCATGCCACCATCAGTATTTTATAAAGCA
This sequence comes from Nesogale talazaci, assembly GCA_004026705.1. Lineage (NCBI taxonomy): Eukaryota > Metazoa > Chordata > Mammalia > Afrosoricida > Tenrecidae > Nesogale > Nesogale talazaci. Next base: position 30,399 of record PVJH01012592.1, on the reverse strand, counting down.
CCAGCTAGTCTTTTCCAGAACACATTTCCTTAGCCTCATCCAATGTGCATTTTGCAGTGACTAAAACTAAATATGATAAATCCTGTGCTCAGTTTTATTCATGGGACCTACTTTGGAGTGTGTGACTTTATAGATTACTGAATAGGTGAACCAAAGACAGATTTTGAACCCAGATGAGATGATACTAATCTTACTGTGAGCTTTGGGCTTAAACTGTAAGGCAGACAGAATGCTTCCCTCAGAGATGGGGAAGATATAGTCCCAAGAACGTGAATCTGGAGTCAGTGCCTTAGACTGGAATTTGAATATGTTCATTTCTCGGATCCTTAGAGTCAAGTTGGCCTAGTGCCCTCCTGCCCCTGCTCCTCCTCCAGGATCACACATACATCAGTTATTCCTGACAAATGTGTTTGTTTTTATCAGTGCATTGCCAAGAGTGTAATTTCCTCATCTTTTTTTTTTTTACACATCATTGACTTCCAGGGTATTTCTGCACCAGGGAAGACAGATTCACTTGTATCCACAAAGTAATGTGTTGCGTATTAAGGCATAGCAAAAGGAATGCCCAGGTCTGGAATTAGACTAATAATCTTTGATAAAAGACCTTCCGGCAGTACGAAAGAGGCACAGAGAAATGGTTTCTGTATAAAATGTCACCACCCAAACCAAACACAGTACCATAGCATCAGTCCTGATGGCCAGGCACCCTGTATAGGCCTGAATCTTTAGGTGAACAGATTGCCTCAGGTATCTCCATAGAACCACTCACTGGTGGGTTTGAACCACCACCTTCTCAGCAGTCCAACCTTTATTTGAAAGTGCTATCAGGGCTCTTTACAAAGTGTTAAGCATGAGATTTTAAAAAATTCTCTATTGGCTGATTGTGGCTAATGACAATCCCACGTCTGTCAAAGGGGAAAGGTCAGTCCTGGGATTTTCAATTGTTGCAACCTTTCAGAAGCACTTCGTTTTGTGCAACCTCTGGGTGGAGTTGAGAGAGATGCCAGACTTTCAGTTGGTTGCCAATCCCATGAACTGTTTTCACAGCTCAAGAACTGTAGACAGATCATTTGAAATGGCATTTAGTGATTAAATGCTCTATGAACTTTGTATGTACCATATAATTCAATCCTAAATATATTTCAATGAGGTAATTTCATATTAACTCTATTCGTTTTTAGATGAGGAAACAGGCAATTCAGTTTTGAGTAATTGAACCAAATTCTTATGTTTTCCATTACTACCTGAATATATGCCACACACTTCTTATCTGCTACATATGGTGACTGCGGCATAAAGGAATGGCTCTTCGGGATTAACTAACATGTGAAACTAGCAGAGTCTGAGTGGGTAAGGGAGAAAATGGGAGCAGAAAGGAAGGAGGAAAAACCAGCCGCCACGCCCAGCAGTGCAGAGACCAGTGAGAAAATATTCCTTTGGGGAAGCCTATGCCACCATTAACCTCTGAAGCACAGCATGAGTGAAGCGGCGTGTGGGCAGTGGTGGAAGCCGATTGCTTGTGTGTTCATTGGTTCCTTCTGCAAGCTTTTGTTAAGCTGTGCTGAAAACCAAGCACTGATTTTAGCACCCGAGGAGTAGATTGGAATGTTGCTTATAGTCCAGTGAGAGGGGATAGAGAATAAATAAACAAATTGCACATCAAAATAATTTAAAAACATAATGAAGATCAGCAGGATGGAAGAGCATCCATCGTGTGTGTGTGTGTGTGTGTGTGTGCACCTGTTTACTGAGGGGCATTTGCACTTTGAATCAGGTGTCGTACATTTGAAGGTATGTAAGTTCCTTTCAGGCAGAAGGAAAAGACAGTAAGGCAGCACAAGAACACTGAGCTAGGAGTGTCATGGAGTGTGAAGAGCTGACAAGGTGTGGTCACAAGCACAAAGAGGAAGCGTGGGCTTGGATGACATCCAAGATGACCAGGGAGTGCTCAGCAACCTATCTATGATGGACCCTTTAGATTGTTTTTTTCCTTTGCAGTAGGAATTTGCACCACATCCCCGATTAATATTTTTAAATATGATTGCTCATGCCTGAATTTTACTAATGGTAAATTATGCCTACCTGGGCCTGATTTTAAAATACAGCTCTCAGAACTCTAAATCCACTAACTAATTTATAGAAAATATAGGGAAAGAGTGGGATGTTTAAATAATACTATGTGAATACAATAAGCCTGATTCTGATTTTATCATGAAATTCTATAAGGCAAACTATTCTGTTTACAAAGTTCTGAGAAAGATAATTCACTGAAAGGGAACTTTGTAGATTTTAAGGGCCTTACGAGATAGAAAGCAGTTAAAAAATGTAAGCCTGCTTTGGATCTCAATTAGAGTTGCAACAGTGAGGAAGAACTTGAGTGAGTGAGTGAGTGAGTGAGTGAGCAAATGAGTGGCCAATCAAAGGGATGAGAAAGCAGATGGAAGTTGTGATATTTAGGAATGTGGGGTTTTTTTTGCCAATTTAAAAGGAATGTGATTTTTTAGGGTACACTTTTCACGTTTGTTTAAACAAATGAAGACTCTATTTGAGAAAAATATATGCAAAATGCACATTCACAATGTCCTTACTTGACTGTTAAAGAATATTAAAAGGAAAGTGGATAAAATGATAAGAAAAATAGAGTTGGCCATATTGTAGTTAGTCAATCAGATGTGGTAGTTTGTTATGATACTATTCTATTTACTATACCTATGATATTATAATACCATATAGTCCACTCTTCCTGTTAAGTTAAAAAAATATCTGGCAAAACTGAAGGTAGTGGTCAAAGTAAGAGAGAAACCAAAGGTGACCTCTCTCATTCTAATACCATTTACTGATAAATATATTTTCCAGGCCAGAAGGAGAAAATACCAAAAACATACATTAAAATAAGAAGGGCTGAAGACATAAGAATAATAAGAAACTGAAGACATACAATTATTAAGACAGGACCCCCCGAAAAAAATCTATATGGAGTTGAGGGTCTGAGATGAAAGACAATTACTCTAATTCTTATGGGAAGTGCTTGATTATATTGACTCTGAGGGTGTCAGAGAGGCTGGAGAAAAGGCATGGGCTGTGGACACAGGAAGTGGCATCATCATGATGTAATTAAAGGGAGAGAGGAAAGGAGAAAGTGGAGCCCAGACTGCCTTGGGTTTATGGGAAGCAAATGGTAGATGGTGCCCAGCAATATCCAGGTAAAAAACATTTGGGCCACCTAACATTCAAGATGTCCTGCATAGTTCAATATATGAGCTCAGAGAGAGTGCAAACCTGCACTAATGTTTAGATAAGTGTAAGTAAAATTTCCCAAAGGACATAGAGGAAGAGGGGGAAAAAGAGGATTGGATGGACATCACTATTTCCAATAATAAACTGAGCAAGATGGAGCTTGGGGACAGACTGAAAAAAAAAGGATAACAAACGAGGAAAACCCAGTGAGAGTAGTGCTATAAAACCAAGGCATAGAAAGAAAGATAGATGAAAGAAAGAAAGTAAAGAATTTAAAAAATAGGGCCTTAATATTGGTGTCAATGAGTCCTGACATGTAACATGTTTAAGCTGCTAACCACAGGGTCAACAATGTGACCCACCAGCAGTTTTGAAGAGAAAGATTGGCACCATAGCTGCGACAATGGGCTTAAACCTGGGAGCAGTTGTAAGGATGGCACTTTTTCATTCTGTTGTGTATAGGGACAGTCTGGGTCGGATCCAACCCAATGACACCTAACAACAAGAGGAACACATGTTCGCAGTCTCTGGAATCTGCAGAGGACTTCTACCAGTGGCCTGGAGACTGCAGAGAAACTCATCAGATTTGGTTTGCAAAGTAAATATTGGCTTTGGCATTCAAGCAGCCATTTAACATTTAAGGATGATCATGGCTAGTGGGTGGGCAGTAAGTTAAGTAGTGGTCAAAGAGCTCATAAAATGAGTCAAGGAGACTCGACTCAGCCAAAAATTGAGTGAGACCCAAATAGAAGTTAGGAAGATCAAAATGAAAAATGAAATCTATCAAATAGATAGATTTGGTGTTAGACATCAAAACCTATTTGGATTGTTTGAGGTTTTCCTCCAGTACCATTACTAATCAAAAATTTTGTTTTTGCATAAATGTTTTATATTAAGTTAAATTTAAAAGTTTATCACTGGGGACATGCTTAAAAGAAATATGTAGTCAGACCTTCAACTGTGAAGTCAGTAACCTCGAACTATTAAACTCATTGTGTGGATTTTTTCCTTAAGAAAATGTCAATCCAGAATATACTTGGTAAAGAATCCTGTGTCTATAAATAATACATATTTAGGTCAAAACACAGACTTACATTTTGAATGTATTGTATACTTATTCTGCTATGTTTTATTATTAGTTCCTTTGTAAGATATAAAAGTATATTGGAAAATCTAAAACACAATATATGTAGAGATCTCCTAGCATATTATTCAGAACTTTGTTTTGGCAATGACTGAGTGGTTAGATCGGGGACACAGAGATAAAAGAAGCTCAAGAAAACACCTAATTTAATCATAGGAAGTTCTTCTTTCTGAAATACAAACTCTTGATCTAAAAACTGGACCAGTGAACCTTCCTGAGGGAAAGCAAGTTGCAGTTCTTTGTTTTAATGTTTAATTATATTGATTGCTTTTACTATCTAGAATTTCCCTTTTGCTCAGTACAAAGTGACTAGTTAGTCGATTAGGTAATATATTGATTGATGGACTGATTGATTTGTTACGAGGTGAATATTTGGGGATGTATGTTCTGAATGTAGGCTATTGGAAAAGCTACACCCAGACTGTGCAGAAATTCAGAAATAGCATATTTCTAATTTAAGGCACGCTTTAGAATTAATGCAAGGTCCTGAAGCTTTCAAGCTACCAGTGTATATTTTTAGTGGAAAAGAGTTTGGTCTCTCGTGTAAGACAGGTCTGGTTAAAGATAATAAAGCTTGATAATGGAAAGAGAATTACATCCTCACACTAAAAGCATCACAGGTAACACTTATTTTCTTAAATTTTATGTAGAAACAATTCTCAAGACCATCACATTTCATGTTGCTTACCCTCAAGTGCGTAGGCAGCAATATTGGCTCTTGAATCCTGATTTCCTTCCTCTACAGGCCAGTGCTGGTCTGACCTATGAGGTTGGAGGATTGAAAATGATGTGCATGAACTTCTGCCATTGTACTTCATTGTGTGGAAAGAACAGTGATCAAAACATATTCAAAGGAAAAAAATTCCAAAGCTTATGAACAGTGACAATTGCAGGTTCTTCCTTTTTATACAATTCTTGGCCATAAATCTAATCAGATTTTAGACTTTTCCAAAGCAAGCTGCAAAATCCCTTCTGTCATATTTTATTGGAAATGTTACTTTCCATGTTATCCATGAAAACAGCCTAGTGGATCAAAAAGAAATGCTATTCCATCAGCAGTAGCAATTGTTCTGCGCAGCAACATGCTTGTTGAGAGCTGAAATCTGAGTGCCCTTTTAGTTCTTCTGCTGCTGCTTCTTTTATTTATTTATGGACAAATTTCATTGCCGTCTCCAAATGCTGATTTTATTTTGTTTTCTGCTGCTCTTCATTTTACGTTTTCAGTGAGTCACTTATGGAAAGAGTTACTTGCTGGTGTTGCTTTAATTCATATCATATAAAAATGTTCTTTTTACTCTTATCTCAAATTGATTCTATTGTTTACAATAATCCTTTACACTTCTTGTACCAGTAAAATGACAAAGGATATTTTTGGAGAGGCTTTTTGGTTCCCATGAAAAAGAACTCGGGTAAAACGGTCTTTTTCAGAAGAATCTCCCCAAAGAAGCCTAGTTTTTGCAGTGCTGTAAATCAACGAGACGAAATGGCTATGTAGCTCTGTAAAGGGGAGAATTTGAGGCTAAGAAAGGGAAGCAACTCTATAAAACTTGTTATAGTTGACTAAATGAAACTAATCCGAAGACATTAAGTTGCACTTTAACTTGCTTAAAATAGCAAAATCTACACTACATTTGAAAATCTCATTTTGAGCAAAAGGTTTTTAATTGCCATGGATTAAAGCATTCTGGTTCAAAATGAATTATAACCTTTCATAAATGTGTTCGTGATCAATGACTACTAGGATAGTGCCATTTAAGAATTCCAGTTAAGACTTTTCTCTTGCAAAGAAACTCAACGGTTCATTTGTAAAGGTGTTGATTTCCCCCTTAATTTATCTTCAACACAACAATAATAATTCAATTTGATTAATATTTTCAAAATTCTTCTTGCATTTTTTATATGATTTTTTTCCTAACTCCCCCTAGGATTTATTTGCAAAGCTATTTTGAACTTAATTTTATGCAGATCTTCGTGATTTGTACTTGTGGTTAATGACTGTTATGCTTAAGAACAAATATCTTGAAAAACCAGAATCTTCAAAACTTACCATTCATTTCATCTTTGTTTAAATTGGTTTACTTTAAAGCATGCAAGTGATACTAAATACTTTAAGTCTTTAATAAATTAAAGCGATGTGATAAAATCTTGCTGTGAATTAATATAGGATACGGCAGAATTGCTGCTTAATAATCTAGGTGTCTTCACCCAAGAACACTTATTAAGATACTGATCATCTCATTAGAACGTCCGTCAAAACAGCAAGGATTGTCAGGCAGGCACCGGGGCGGGGCAGGTGGTGGTTTGGGTCTCTGGTAGAAGGGCAGGAAGTTGCCCTGAGTTGAAAGTGATTCGATGGCACTTGATAGTAATGCACATAAAAGCCTCTTCCTGAGTGTACGTCTTTCTCTTAAACTGTAATCTGAATAATTAGACAGAGGGATGTTTTGATTTTATGCAGATGATTTTTGATGCTCAAGACAGAAATGCTTCATTGTTACCAGAGGTCAGTTCATATTTCCTCAATACTATTTGAAGTTTGGGTTTAGGCACAAATGACGTGCACCTGTCATGTAACTTCATTTAAGCCACGGTGGCCACCATGCAAGGTTGGGTTTAAACTTGCTGAGGTGTGTACTTGTGACTCACAATCACCTTTTTCTTTTTTGACATGACTGGTAGTTTAGAACTTTCTTTAGGTTTTAAAATTATTAAGGCATTTTAAAAGTATGGGTAATTTCAGGGTAAGACCATTGACAGAGGTGTTTCATTTTTAGAAATATAATAAAACCCAGTGAATACATACTTGGACCAACCTTAGCAAAGGAACTTGTGCTGTACAATAGGATGTAAAACACTTTGCATAGCACGTGTACTCTTTTAGATGGTTCATTATTAATATGGAGTGTGTCTAATGAGCATTTTATCTTCTTACATCAAAAATATACTCAACTCTCAGTTTTAAGCTTTTGGATTGTCTAGTTTGTGGATTCTCAGTAACAAAATGTTAATCCTAGCCATGATTCTGAGTGAATTCTTTTGCTTAGGAATTGGAATTCATTTTTGATATTAGCCTAAAGGGCAGAGATATGATTAGAAATGCAGGATAAGGCTTTCGTTCAAAAGCAATTAAAACATCTTCTGGATTCTCCAGCATCCTGGGTGATTCACAACCCTGTACTTCTCTGTTCAGATAGATGGAGTTTGATGTATTGAAAGATAATTTAAAACCTAGTCACTCTAATAGATTTTCAGCAACACTTGATTTTCATTCTTACTGATGATGAAATGGCTAATGTTTTATACCTGCATCGCACTGGGAAAAAAAATAAGAAACCAGCTCATAGCTTGGCAAAATAATAATAATTCAGTTCTTGTTTTGGTTTATGTCAAAACACCTCTTTTGCATAAGCCATACTACCAGGGCTTTATGCCCATCAAGAGTTATGGTCTCAGAAACTCACAGGGGCAGTTCAAACCTGTCCTCCATGACCACCATGAGTTGGCTCAAGGTCACCTTGAGTTTCTCTTTGCTTTAAGCTAGTCACCCCTTATATTGTGATAAGGTATCATTCTGTAATATATAGTGAAACCATCACTTACAAATGCTGTTTATGGCAGTACCATATGTTCTGGGACATTTTTTTTTTCAGGCAGGAAAAACATAGTTGAAGGAAAGATACTAAAGGCATACATTATACATTTATATGATAAGTATTTTCTAGAGGCATTGGATTTACTTTCTTGTACATTTTTATGTCTAAAACCAAATTATAAAATTGTGTAGCCCACTGAATAAGTACATGATTTTCCACAGATCATTTTGCTATGAGTAGGTTTGTTAGTGGAATACAAAAAGATTTTTAGTAGTTTTTCAGCTTGCAAGGTATGTGAATTTCAGAATGCTCTACTAGGTTAGAAGGGCTTTGCACTGTTGAATGTCAAAGAACTTTTTTTCTCCCTGCCTCCAACAGTGCAGCATACTTATGAGAAAGGGACAGGGACTGGAGCCATCAGATCAACTGAAAACAAAAGAGGTTCACTAGCCACTCCTTTCGCTGCAGCCTTATTTTCCGGGTGTTTTCTTACATTGATTGCAATGCTGAGTCTGCATACATTTGAATGTGTGTGTAGATTCAAACACAAATGTAAATATGTATATAATACATAAACCATGTTTTAAAAGGTCAATAAAACCTGTGATGAAAATAATTAAGACAACAATAAAGTCTTTTAAAAAATGAATTTGGGGGCTGAGCCCTGGTGGCGTAGTGGTTGTGCGCAGGGCCCACAACCCACTGGGACGGAGGTTCAATTCCAGCAGTGGGGCTGGGTCTCCTACTCCCACCACCGGAGAACAGTGATGCCCCCCAAAAGAAAAAATGAATTTTGTTCTTGTTGAGGCTATGCATACCAAAACATACATGGGTAGGAACAACTCAGCAGTTTCTACATGTACATTAAGGACCAGAACATTCTTTGAGTTGTGTTGTCATCCTCACATCCTCTTCTGATTCAGTCTTCCCTTCTTCTCATCCACTCCCTGATGCCTATGATTTCTGATTCTTCTTTTGCGTTGCCACGTTGGTCCTGAAAAAAGTCCCAATTCATTGCCATGGAGCCAAGGCTAACTCACAGCAACTCCCCTGTGGGTTTCTGAGATTGTCACTACTTTTGACAGATGGAGAAAGCCCAGGCTGTCTCCCACAGCACTACTGCTGGTTTGAACTAGAGACCATATGGATCAGAGTCCAATCCCTAACCACTATCCCTCCAAGATGCCTATCTTGGTCCTGCATAGATATTTGTTAAAAGACCATGTTCAAGGCAGACATTTTATACTAGTTAAGCTAAACTCTTGTTTGGTGGGTTTTTTTTCTCTTGTTTGGGTTTTAAAAGACTTTTAAGGTAATCTCAGGGTGACTAGCTTCCAGTGTTCACCAACCTTCATGACTCCAGGAAGTCTGGAGTGAGTCCATGAAAATTTGAAATGCTGTTCTGTACCTTACCCCCTTTGATCAGGATTCTTCTGTAAAATCTTTGATTGAAATGTTCAGTGCTGATAGCTAAGCACCATTCAATTCTCCTGCTTGCCCAAAGAGAAGGCAGAGGATAATGGACGCACACAGCCCATCTCCTCATATCCCTGACTCTCCTCCTCCCTCCCTTGCTCCAGTAGAGACTAACTGTGGCCTTTGGAATGGCCATTTGTAAGCATCAGAATCAGAAGGGAGTAGGAGGTAGAACAGAATCATCACTCACACTATCAAGTCTGTCAACTGGGATATCCATGATCCTGCATACCAACCAAAAAAACAAATCCCATGAAGTGGTTGTTTGGTTGCACATAAACAATCTCAACAACTTCTTTTGGGGGTCATTGTAAATATATCTATCACACAAGTTACACCTGTCCAACGTTTTAGAGGGGTACCATGTATTGACAGTGTTTGCAATAACCAACCATGTAACACTCCACTTGTCCAAAATGCTGCTTTCTTCATGAGTAATCACCCCTTCTTTCCTCAAAACCCTTAGAGCCACTAATAGACTCTGCTCTCAATATATTGCCGTCTCATATATTTATAGAAGTGAGTTATGCAACACTTGTCCTTTTCTAAGTGACTTACTCCACTTAGTATAATGTCTTTCACCTTCATCCAAATTGTTGCAGGCACCAAGACTTCATTCCTCCTACAGGTTGAATAGTATTCTATTGTATGGGTGTGTGCTACATTTTGTTCATATACTTATCTGCTGAAGGGCATTTAGGTAGTTTCTCCCTTTTGGTTCTGGGAAAGAATACATTGGTGTAAATAATACATTTGGCCTTGGTAAATGAAGATTGGTGCACTTGAGCAAAAACAAGAGCAAATTAAACAAGATATCTAAAAAGGGGTTTTCCTTTTTCTCTACTCTTTCCCCTCTTATTAAGTCTCTTTGAGATCTCTTTCTGTGTCCAAATTCATGCAGTATGATTGAAGGATGTGTGTGTTTCTTGTTTTCCATAGAGATTCTTTTACTACTTCGGCAGACAGCATGTACACATTTATAGAATGGCTCTTGACTATTGGGCAGGGTCTAGTGAGGATGAGAGGCAGTTTAAACTAGTCACGATGATTCCCTGTTCCATCCTAGTTACCCACTCATTTCACGATTCAGTCAGCTTCTGATGGACACCCTGAGCAAACGTTCCTTAGCTGTGTTGTTACTTAATAATAAAATGCTGCACTATTCCTACCATTTTGAACATTTTTCAATGTTCTTCCCTAACTTCCAAGGTCTCGCAAGAGGAGAGTTTTCCAGTTGTCTTGAAGAAGGTGTACTTTCCTGGAAAAGCATTTTTAAAACCTTCCCACCATTTAGTCGAATTGATGTACTTTGTGCGCCCTGGCGACCTAGTTGGCTACCTCTTGAGGTGCTAATCGCCAAGTCAGAGGTTCAAACGCACCCGTCAGTGCATGGGAGACAGATGAGATTTTTGTACTCTCATGAAGAGTTCAAGGCTCAGAAACCCAACATGTTTCTCCTCTGCTCTATGTGGTTATTGTGAACTGGAATCCATTCGATGGACGTGCGTTGGACTTGTTGGAGATGCATGTTATGAAAGCGAATGCTCCCGCTTGTCCTGAAAGTTAGAGTCGTTGAATTATTTGCCGGAAGACAGAGAGTAGATGCTGCAAGTAGAGATTCTGGCGCCTGGGAGACTTCAGGATCCTCTCCACACCATTGTTTTTTAACGGAAGTGAAATTGCAAGCCTTACAGATTGTGTTCTCAGATACCAGAGATAATCTGGGCCAGATGGACAGATTATTCATTCTGCTGTGAGTTTCTTGCTAAACCGTGAGAAGAGCAAGAGACAAGAGGCAATTTTTGGAATGTCTTTTGGTCTGTACAATAGTAGAGCAGAATTGAAAAAAGATTTCAATGCCATGGGATCAGTGGTGGCTCACAGAGACCCAGCGGACAGGGTAGATGTGTCCCGCCCCACGTGTCTTTCAAGATTGCGGCTGTTTACAGGAGGAGGGCGCCACCTTCCCCCTGCAGAGGGCTTGGGGTGTTTGAACTGCTGATCTTGTGGCTTGAAGCCCACCACATGACCACTATACCGGAGAGCACACCGATTTCTCATGAATAATCTGTCAAAATTCCTAGATAGATGGGAGCTAGTTTCTTCGGCACTATTTCTTTTTCTTAGAAGTAACTTATTTTATTCTGTGATTGGCTCTGCTCCAGGAAGGCACTAAAGCATGACATTGTCTGAAAATAAAATAGTGCAGACAAGGAAAAGGCTAGATTTTTTAAAAAATCCAGTCATATTCTCACAACTAAGGTCTGGCTACTGTTAATATCTAGCTGCGATAGCTTTTTCCAGAGAACTGAGATTTATGCGCATGTGTGTCTATGTGCAGTTACAGGATTATACGTACATACAATAAAATCATGTGATTTCATAGAATTCCATAGATGTTTTTCTACTTTACATCATGCTACACTTCTTTGGTACGTCAACAAGCATTCAAATACACAATTTAATGTCTCTGTAGTGATTAATTTTTTAGCACATTCTAATTATGTGCCCATTCTGCTATTGGTCATTCCAATTTTCTGGAAAGCAAGGGTGCTTGTATTATGAGTTTCATTATCATAGTACTTGAACATACATATCTCTGTCTCATTTTACCTTATTCTCCATCGCCCATCATGGCTATGTCTGATTGTCTTTTAGCTTTACTCTCACATATATAACTAGAAATCCCAAAGGCATTTCCCAGCACATAGCAAAAGGGGCAAGCCTGCAGACTCAGAGTAAATATTTTTAGCCGTGCATTTACAAGTTCAGGAAAGGATTGCTTTTATTAAACATTTTAACCTTTGACTTGCTTTGGATATCAGGTAAGGGATGCATGTAACGAGGCCTGTTGTCCTAAGCACATCAAATTATACAGAAGATAATAAAGGGGCCCTTACTATTCTTTCCTGGTCACCATTCCTTCAATGTCTCCTTCCCTCTCATCACCTTTGTGTGAATATCTTGATGCATATTGTTTTGCTTTTTACTCTGGCTGCCATAAATAAGTAATTAAAATATGCCCCCACCTCTAATCTGATGTCTTCCTACTCAGATTACTCTGTAATGTGTTCCCCCCACCCCAACCACTGACACCCACGTGTAATCTCTAATCCCCATACTCCATGGATGGAAAGACCTGAGATTTGCTTCCCTAAAGGCAGGTCCAGCTACCCTGTCCTGTGGGGTCTGGAGGAATGGGAAATAGCCTGGACAGGCTACCCCCCAGCAAAGCCTACAGGGAGGCTTTCTTTCTAAAAAGCTGCAGGGAGACCTGAGGGAGGCAGGTGCTATGGATCGTTACCCCACGTTGTGTCCACTGGCGCTGGTCCAGCCTCCTTTCCACCAACCCGCACTTGCTTCTCTCTGAAGGGCTGCCAGAGTGCCATGGCCATGTGTCCTCTGAGGCAGCCTTTGACCAGTGTCTACCAGGTGTGACCATACAATCGGTATAGGGTCCCTGCACAAATGAGCCAGCGCTGCCCACTGTAGGCGGACTCCCCTCCCTCTCCCTCTTCCTTTACCCGTTTTCCCTGTGAACCATTCCTAATACATTTTCTTTATATGCATCTCATCTCAGGTGTGTTTCTCTGATTCTCTCTCTCGATGATGTATCATTTATAACACGCTTCAATTTCTCTCTCCAGTTATTGAAAACGTAAGTGGTATGTCTGTTTGGCTTTTAAGGGTGTATACGCATTAGAACCTACACATAGAGGCTTCAAGATGGTTGTTTGCCGAGTGCTGGGACACATTCGTCCTAAGGCCGAGATCGCTGAGTCAACAAGTTGAGGCGGTTTTCACATTTTCACGGACAGAGCCCGGAGATCATCGCTGCCTTCCACAGTGGCAGCAAGTCATCATCTCTCGCAAAAGTTGACTTACGCCGGCCTGTTTCCACAGGCACTTAGCAACACTGCATATTAACTTTTCTTTTTTCCTAAATAGGCGCATCAAATGCCTTGCACGCTCGTTTCCATTTTCCAGCGCCATAGAAAATATGAGCATCCACTCACTCCCAGAGTGCTTTGTTTCTGAGAACTCTGTCGTGCTTTGCTGAATGGGAGGTTTGCTTGTGTTCCTCTCGTCTGAGCCCCGCTGCTTCTGTCACAGTGTGGAAAGTTGTGCACTGAAGACACCATAACGTTTGCTCCACATACATGTTGACAATACTTTTTTCATTTTGTCGTGCTGGTGGACTGGGTCTCAAAAATCATTCAGAGGGAGAGGTAGATACAACTCAGAGGGGCTTCCCAAGGAGACGTCTGGTGCTGGAAGGGGACCTGCCTGCTCCTTTACTTGGCGGCTCCTGGCTCTCGGGTTTGTGACTCGGGTTTGTGGGCATCTTTGCTATCTGGGTCAGTGTGCACAGCTCGCTCGAGCGCCGAAGGCCCTATTAATAGGACCCTGCTTTAGGGATTCCCACAACAAAGCCTTTAGCATCCGCCCTGCCAACCTCAGGCTACCACCACCCTTATAGCTTCTTCCCCACGGTGGGCTGCACCCCAGCCAGCGTGGAGGAGGGAACCCTCAAGAGCCTGACTGTGTCGCTGTGTGTGGTTACCAAGCACTTGTAACAAAATGAGCTTCCACCGGAAAACGTGACAGGATCAGCTCCTTTGTGGCTTCCAGATCAACTCATTAACACCCTTCCATAGAGACGTGAGCGCCAAAGTTAAGATTTTAGGCTTCAATTATCCCTTTTGATAGTTTGTATTGATTAAATGAACAGGGGCACACCCGTGCTCACACAAGTTCCCCAACCCTACTGGATTCCAGTCTCTTCCGTGGTTACTTTGAGCAAAGAAATAGTCACGATCTTTTCTGCACATCCTCCTTCTTTGGACTGCTTACTTCTTAATATCCTGCTGATGGATTAGTGACTCTGTCTCCCTGCTACTTTTTTATATAATTAGAAGCATAAAAATACTTACTGTTAAGAAAGAAAAAAACAAAAAACCTACATATGCAACTGAAGCCCTTTTTTGGAAGAATAAAACATTCATATGTTTAATTAACAGTCACGTACGCAGGTTACGCAGGGGATCTTTGCTTGGATGTCTGGCCCCATTGACAGGGTAAGTCATCAGCAGAGGCCAAGGTTTGGGGAGGTCATCCTTTTTCTCTCTAAATTCCTCAAAGTTTCTTTGGCCTTGAGGTTGTCAAATTTGCTTTGTATTGATCTTTTTATTTTTAACTCATGCACATAAAACGTTTTTTTTTTCTTTTTTCCTTCCACCCCAGGCATGGAACGCTCCTCTGATATATGTTTCCTAATTAAAGCTTCAATCTAGTTCCTTGCGATTGTGCTTCTGAAACATTGGAACCACTGTGTAAAATATTTTTAACTTTTTCCATCTATCATATTGGTTTCTAGGTTGCTAGGAATGCCAGCCAAAAAAGCTAGCTGAATTAGGGGAATTTTTCATTGAGAACTCTAAGTTAGCATTAAAGATATCAGTGAAATTTATCCGAAAGTGTAATTGGATTTTTTATTGGACTTAAGATATAGTTCTTGGTTGTCCAGTTCAGACGTAACTATCAGAAGTGTAGAATGTGGACCGGCTGGCGTCGCATCGGAGCAGCAGTAACATTTGACAAAGGAATGCGTTCTTTTGAGAAGGCCACCCCTTTTCCCCGAGACACGATCTATTTGGCATTTGACTCGATGGCCTCTTGAGTATGTGAAAGAAGACCGCAGTGCTAGGAGGGAGCATATGGAGTGTTACATTTGGCAAATAATTCATAATTTCAAAAGGTGAATAAAGAGCTCCTGCTTGGACACTTAATAGAGTTGGCTATTCTGCCGCTTTAGGGCTGTTTGGGCAAACCCACTATTTCCTTACAGCTAATAGTTCCACCTTTTAAAATCTCACCATGGTATTTTATATTCCTGCCATAAGAGGTAATTTATAATTTTTTTTAAAAAATGCGAACAAAGGTGGCGATTCTATTTCTTTTGACCTTTTTCTTTTTGCATGGCATCCTTCTTAGGAGTCAACCGTTATTTTTTTTTTCAATATGGCATCGATTGAGGCCACAGTTTTTTAGATGAGCGATAGAAAGGTAATATAATAGTAAATGATCTACAAATATTAGGTGTTGATAAGCGCCTAGTGCATTGCTCAGTGAGTTTATAAACATACATCATTTATTTCTCACAGCCCACCTTTGCTGCTTGTTGTTAGTTAGCTTCCCCTTTGTTCACCCCCCCCCGCCTCCCCCCTCCCCCCGGCATCTGCTTGTGTGCAGAGGTCAAAAATCATCTAATGGTATTCTTCTGTCATTGCCAAACCCAGAGGAAGACAACACTAGAAAGACGCAGACTAAGCAACCTGCTCAGGCTAATAGCATACCCCAGCTCATAAAGATAAATCCCAATATTCTCAGAGTTTTGGATATCTGGAACTATAAACCTTTAGGAACAGTGGAGTTCAAGCTCTTTGATTCCTGACATTACACAAATAAGTGGCTAGTTACCATGTGGCTTGTTTTATCTCTGTTAGAAAAGGATTAGCAAAGTCATAATAGACCCGCACCATTTGAAATCTTAAAAGCATATCCATAAACGTACATGTATATATTCGTAACTTCCAGTTAAATGAATTCTGCCTTCAGTATTCCTCTGTGGTCCCAACCTCAAAAAATAACAACCTCGTTGCTATCTGGTTGATTTCAACCAATTGGGTCCCTGAGGAGTGGGGGAGAATTTCCCCTGTGGGTTTCTGACACTGTAACTCTTTATGGGACTAGAAAGTTTCATCTTTCTTGTGTGAAATTGCAGGTGGTTTTGAACTGCTGTCCTTGGGTTAGTGGCCCAATGGGTACCTACTGCTCTACTAGGGCTCTTACTGTCACTAAAAACCAAATGAACAAACAAAAACAAGCAAATCCTGTCTTCCCCCAAATGTACACTTGAACCAAGTTGTGGCTAATAAAATCAATTCCTAAGTGATTTGCATTTATTCATAGGAGCATGGACAAGTGAAGAGTTTGAACCTTTATATAGACATACCCACTATAAGTTTGGAAAAGAGATTTAGGTATGCTGGATAGTAAGTCACAGAATTCACTGGTTTCCTTGTTAATGGAGATGGAGGACTTGCCCAGAGATAAAAACCTCCTTGGGAGTTGATAAGTTCAGATAAGGCTCAAGAAAGAGATGCCCATATTTGTTTGTTATAACTTGCAGATCCTTTTGTTGACAGTTTAAGAGGGTCCCCCATCCTCCACCCCTGTCCCCG
>PVJH01012592.1:0-13605 GCA_004026705.1 Nesogale talazaci | reverse complement strand
TACTTCTGTCTTTGTTGTGGAGATCAAGGTGATTGACTTGTAAAAGCACATGCTCTCTTGGTTGTGAATTAACTAAGGCAGACTGTTGTGTGTGTTGATGGCCTAAAAGTCCTTTCAGCTTAGTCTCTTTTTCTAACAGATAGGTCTGTGCCATCAGAGTCCTTTTCCTTGGGGAGCTGAAATCTCCCTGTAACCACGAAAATGGAATCTAGAAGACAAAAACACTTTGGCTGACAGAATCATAAGAAATTTGATTGGCCTTTCAACCATTCCTTGCTCTATAAGCATTTTGTGATGTCCTAGAAAAACATAAAACCAGAACAAAAATCTTCCATAAAGATTATCACTATACCTTTGAAATGTCCCTATTGATCACATTCTCATTCTTTCTTTTTCTTTTCTTTTCTTCTTTTTTTTTTTTTTTGGTGTGGTATCACTGTCCTGGTGGGAGTAGGAAGCCCAGCCTTGCTCCCAGAGAGCTGCTACTGGATTCGAACCGCTAACTCTGTGGGCCGCAGTCCCGCCCACAACCTTAGGCCACCAGGGCTCAGCTGATCACATTCTTTTTCAATGAAATCCTTAATCATTGAATTCACCCATCTTTCCAAGATGAGCTTATGGTAGAATCTTATTATTCTAGGCATACTAAGATTGTTTGGTAATGACATGATCTCATGGAGCTCAAAGTCTAGTTAAGTGGAGACATGTTAACAAACTAGCAAATACACTCAATTCAGAAGCTAAGACTACAGGTGTCATAAACGGTTAGCATGCTAGACACTGACTTGACTGGTAAGCGGAAGGGAGTGTTAAAGGCAGTCATAGGAGACTGCTCAGGGGAGACAACTTCTCCAAGGAGAGACAAGTGATGAGAAAAAAGCAGATGTGGAAATTCTGAGAGATGAGCTTCTCCAGGCCGAGGTATCCCAGGGATGCCACAGAAAGTTGGATAGTATGTGTACTGAAAAGAGGCACCTGGTCAAGAGGAGAGGTAGGGAATTGAAATTTCATACTTCTCTTGCAAATCTGTCATAAGAGGTAAGGGCCTCTTTTTGTTTATTTGTAGGTTTAATTTTGGTTTATTTCAATCATACAGAATTTGGGACCCCTTATCATTCCCTCTTCCCTCCTCAGTCTCCACTCCCAGGGGTTAAATGTGACTTTTTAAAATATTTAAAAAGCTGTAACAAAATAGCATCAAAAGAAATGGGAAGAAGGAAGGGGAGGGTGGTGAGGTGGTTGGGAATCATGAAGGTGGTAGCAAAGAAGAAAGGGGGTGTCTCTTTTCCCACCACAGAGCCCACCCCTTTCCAACGCAATGCTTTGAGAAGACTGTGTCTGCCCGGATAGATGCTTTGTTTTGTGTTTCATTTAATGGAAGACAAGTTTATCAGCTGGCAGAGGTCTTGAATGAATTAGGTATATAAGGTTAGTTTGTTACAGGGACAGAAAGAAGGCTAATATGCTGTAGTATACGAAGTAACATAAATATAGTAATATGAGGGGAAGTTAGTGAGGCAAAAAGAGAATTAAACATATACGACTTTGGAAGGCATTTGGATTTAGGGGAAGTAGCATTGTCTTATCTACTAGTGCTACCAAAACAGAACTTCTTTAAATGGGTAGCTTTAATGAAGAGACATTTACTTCCTCATTGTCCTGGAGAATAAAGGTCCAAATCAGAGCTTCCACCATCTAACTTCCTTCTGGAGGCTGTGTTTCCATGTCTGGAGTCTGCCAGTGATCCTTTTGGTCCCTTGTCTTGTTTTATATCTATGTATCTATAATTAACATAGCAAAAGTAAAATAGTATCTCCAAGCTGGATGATGTCCACAGGTATGAAGCCAGCATTTTAAGAGTCTCATGCTCTACGGACTGAGCTAGCCAGGCACATGAAGCCAGGATTTGAAAAAAAAAAATTGATATTGGAGACACAATTCAACTTGTCCTAGGTATCATTGCAATTATATATTTTAAGAGATTAATAGTATCCATCAGATGGGAGCAAGAAATACAACAGGATGGAAAACTTATTTCAGTATTATCTGTTCCTTCCTTTCCCCACCCCAACCTGCATCTAGGCTTCTGCTACCGACTGTTCGTGGTCTTGATTCTGCCTTTGGTGGTCAAAGTAGGTCATGACTAGACCCATCATGGCTCATGTCAAAAAAAAATAAACATAGAGTTACTATAACCAGAAAGTATGCATTTTCTTCTTCTTATATTTATAGCCTTGTATGCATCCACATTTGTTCAACAGAAATGTGCTTATGAAATAAATAAGTGAGTGCCATTTTTTTTGAGACCCCAGTGGCACAAACCAGTTGAAGCAGACTAAGTGGTTCAGTGTTTTCAGCCTTCCACATGACCATATGACCCTTTCATACAGTTCCTCATGTTGCTGTGACTCCCCAACCGTAAAATTTTTTTTTGTTGCTGCCTCATTTTGCTGTATTTAAATTTCTGTAATTTTGCTACTGCTATGAATTGGGTGAACCCTGTGAAAGGCTCGTTTGACCCCTAAAGGGGTCTCATCCCACAGGTTGAGAACTTCTGGCCTTAGAGGAAGTGGTGGACTTTGACTAATCATGGGAAGTTTATTTTGTTTTAGGAAGAAGATAAAATTCTATATAGATTAGATTGAAACACTAAATCAATTTCTAAAACAATCAATTTACTAGTAGGTGGCATTTGCGTACTCTCCAGTATTGCGGCATCCATAAGGGAAAGCTAAGAGCTTCATGTAAAATAACAGGCTGCCAAACTGGTGGACTTGGTCATTTGGATCCCTGATGTCGTTCAAGGGAATCCAAAGGAAACAGAGATGTTTTTATCTTCTAAGTGAATCAGGATTAAAATGCACTCTTTAAACTTGTTTTGTGAAAAGCTAGATTAGATAATTGAAGGCGATTATGTGCTTGGTGCTTGGGACCATTCAAGAAAACCAAAACTTTCCCCAAATATGATTATAAACTTTATAAAAGGAATATCCTGGCAGCTGTATTCAAGTTTAAAGTTTGCAGAGTGTCAAAAAATTGGATTTGAAGATGACTTTCTGAGAAAGGTAAAATTAGGTACACGCATATTTTCACAATACAACCCAAAATTTTTGTTATCTTAACTCTGAGCTCTACAATACAGAATCAGAAAAAAATGAAAACAATCATTTCAGTAAATCTTAACTTTCCCTCCCACTTTCACTTTTCCTTAATCATATTGTAAAAGATTTGGCTCAATAAAGAAGCCCTGGGGAGGATTAAAGCCCTATTCTCATAGGGAAGGTAATCACAAGGGCAGGCCCGTGTTTTGCATTTTAATGAATACCCCACCTTCCCCCACCCACCTGCCTGGGGTGAGAAGAGGCAGGGGGCAAACAGGCCAAATACGGTAAACAATGTAATAACGCTAAAGAACCCTGTTACATAAAGAGAAAGAACACAGACTGGGTCCTCCAAAAAGAACAGATGGGCCTGGTTAATTCAGCTGCCCTGACCAAGTGATTATGGGAATTAAACCTGGCCTGTTTCATTAGGCTAAGTATCCTTACACCCCTCTTCTCAGGAGAGACAATACTGCTTAGAATATGAGAGTTAGCCTGCAAGACCAGGGTGAAACCAAACACTATCCATCCCAGATGTGGCATTTCACCTTTTCCTCTAAAGCATTGCATTTATGAATGTTGCATGCTTCTGCTGTGCCTTCCTGAATTAATCCTTTTTTTTTAAAGGGTACATAAGAACACGTGTGGGTTCACTTTATGACTTGGCTGTCTAGTAAAAAGTTCTGAATTGTCTTAAAAACCACTAGTAACACCTATGCTTTCTGATGTGAAACCCAGAGTTTTTCTTGGGTACCCCTTGCTCTATAGATGATTTAGCTGTTTGTCTGTTATAATAGGTTCTCCATAAATATTTTCAATTAAAGAGTACATGTAAGAATGAATAAGTAATTTATCTTAAAGTTTTCCCATAATGTTTCAAAAAAATCTAAGTAACTCTTGGTTGCTCCAGGACATTTATTTTCCTTTATAGTGCCACCACCAAAGCCACACCCTGTTCCATTGAGTTCATTTCATTCCTAGCTCCCCTATATAGGTTTCCCAAAGCTGTCAATCTTTACAGGAGCAGGTAACATCTGGAGTGGTGACTGAACTGCAGTCAAACCCTTATCTGCCAACTGCAACAACTTTCAAAGTACCACAGTCTTTTATAGAATCATATGGAAGTTCAGGAACCATCGCAATGCATTTTTACTTAGAACTTCATACAGGAGTACATTGACAATTACTTTTACATTTGAATAGGGGTAGTAAAAAAAAAAAGAAAGAAAACCACTTTCTTCTGACACACCAGTGATTGGCTATGGTTGAAACCTAGAAATCACTTTTTAAACATAGGCCTTTCTTCCCAGAGCATAAGGAACCTCATTAGAATACCATGGGAATAGCTTTTGTGATATGTTCCCAACCCATATGCCTCTCCATATAATGTGATGATTTTTTACTACTGAGTTTCAAAATGAACATGAAACAAATGATTATCCTTTATTTGGAAATTAGATATTATATGGGTTAGTACTTGAATCTGGAAATTATTTCTAAGCTGTTGTTCGCTTAATGCCTCATCATTCCACAAGGACTGTCTTTGATAAGGATACTGAAAGCATGATTGGATATGCATGTGTGATATGGAATGCATTCAGAGAAGCCATATTATGACACTATAATAAATCAAGCTATTAAGATACAAGGCCAAGGTTCAAGGTGGTGAGGTACACATTTTACTATTAACTGCAATATCACCAGCTTGAAACCTGGGAAGAATCATGGGACTGTCAACTCTTATAAACAGTTACCATCTCAGAAACCCACAGGACCAGGTCTTCCCTGTCAGATAGGGTTGTTGTGAGTCAGTCACAAACTCGGTGACAGTGAGTTTCTGTTTTTGATTTCCTTCGTTATATGAATAGACTGCCACTGGGGTATTCTAATCTGTGAGGTTATGTCTCTTTTTTTTGATGTGTCAATCAATCTACCTTCCCCTTTCTTGCCTTGAATAATCATCTGAGACCCACAGGTTAGAGGAGAATTCCTGATTTCACAGGGTTGGAAACTCCCTGTCTATTCTCCTTCAATGAAGAACAGTTAGTAAAACTGTTAATCAAGTAGACTAAAGCAATGTCTCATGATATTCTGCTTAATTTCTGTTTCAGAAAGGAGATAAGACCCTAAACAACAGAGTAGACATGTCCCATTACATGATTAAAGAAAAGAATGAATATGTTAATGGACTCTTTGATAGCAAGCAGCTATTTTCTTGCTTTCTAGCACAGGCTGGGGACCAGTGTTCTGGTTTGTGATGCACTGGGAGGCTTGAATCTGAATTGACTCAATAAGCACCAAACTACATCAACAGCTTTTGGATGGAGTGAATGAAAGATAAGCATGAACTATTTTTTTTCTCCCAACAACACAAACAGCTATTATGCATATGGATACACAGAAGACCTTAAATTGACAGCACAGTGGACAGGACCAATGGAGAAGCCAATATCGGCAGCTAAAACGAGGCCAAGGATGGAACGTGCTCATGAGCTTTGGGAAGACCTCAAAAGTATCATTCATGAAGAAAGGAAAAGGTCATTAAAAATTCAAAAAGAGAGATCAAAGTGCATGCCCAGAAACTCTAAAAGTTTCTCTTAATCATAGAGTAGCTAAAGCAAATGGAAGACATGGTGAAGTCAAAGGGCAGCTCAAGAAGAAACAGTGAAATATTATAACGTATTATAATAAAATATGCAAATACCTAGACTTAGATAACCAAAGGGGAAGAACATACTTGACATAGCTTAAACACCAAAAACTAACAAAAAAAAAGTCTTGAGTTGCAATATTGAATGATTTTATGGACAAAGTACTGTGCGACAAAGGAAGCATCAAAAGATCGAACGAATACACAGAGTCACTGTACTAATAAGAACTAGTCAGCATTCTACCATTTCAGGAGGCAGCATAGGACTGAAAACCAATGATACTGAAGGAAAAAGTCCAAGCCGAACTGAAAGTGGGAGTGAAAAACAAGAGGCCAGAAATTCATGGAATAACAATTGAAATGATTTAGCAAGTTGGTGAAACAATGGAAACACTCACTTGTATGCCAGAAAATTTGGAAGACAGCTACTTGGCCAACTGACTGGAAGATATCCATATCTGTACCAATTCCAAAGAAAGGTGACCCAATAGAATTTTCAACTTATAGAACATCATTAATATTACATGGAAGTAAAATTTTGCTGAAGACCATCCAACAAAGGTTGTAGAAGTAAGTACACTGACAGAGAGTTGTCAGAGGTTCAGGCCAAATTCAGAAAATGACATGGAGCAAGGGATATCATTGCTGATGTCAGATGAATCTTTTCTGAAAGCATAGAATACCAGAAAGAGCTTTATGTGTGTTTTATTGACTATGCCAATGCATTTCATTTAAAGTATCATAACAATCTATAGCCTTGAGAAGAATGGGAATTCCAGAACTCTTGATTATGCTCATGTGAAACACTTGATTATGCTCTTGTGAAACTTATATAAGGATCAACAGGCAATTGTACCAACAAAAGAGTACACTGCATGGTTTAAAATCAGGAAAAGTGTGCCTCAGGTTTGTATTATCTCACCATACTTATTCAATCTGTATCTGGAACAAGTAATCGGACAAACTGGATTATATGAAGAAGAATGCAGCAAGACTAAAGGAAGGCTGATTATCTATCTGTAATATGCAGATGATACAACCTTGCTTACTATAAGTAAGGAGGACTCGTAGCCCTTGGTGACGAAGATTAATATTGCAACCTTCAATACACTGGTGCTAATGTAAAGAAAAGCAAAATCCTCACAATTAGCTCAGTACGTAAAAACTAAAACCAAGCTCATTGCTACCAATTGGATTCTGACTCATGGCGACCCAGTAGGTCAGTATGGAATGACCCCTGTGAATTTATGAAGTTGTAACTCTTTACTGGAGTTGAAAGCTCCAGCTTCCTTCTGATGAACAGTAGGTGGTTTCCAACTGCTGCTAGCAACCTGATGCTTAATCACTGGGTAGCATCATGATACAGGGAGAAATGATTGAAGTTTTCAAGGATTTTTCATGCTTGGATACACTGTTAATGCTTCAGAAAGCAGTAGTCAAGAGATCAAATGAACACATTCTATTGGGTAAATCTGCAAAAGAACTCTTTTAACTCAAGATGATACTTGGGTGAAAATCAAGCATGATACTTGAAGACCAAATAGTGCCAGACTTCAGTCATGGCATTTTCCATACAGTACTACCATGTGAAACTCAGACATTACATAAGGAAGACTGAAGAAATACTGATGTGTTTGAATTACAGTGTTGGCAAATACCATGGATTGTCAAAAGAGCAAACAAATTTGTCTTGAAAGGAGTCAAAGAAGGGTGGGGAGACTTCATCTTATGTACTTTGGACAGGTGGTCAGGAGAGACCAGTCCCTGGACAAGGACATCCCCCTTGGTAAATTTGATCCTTGGAGCAGTGAATAAGAGAAAGGCCTTCAAGAAGATGGACTGACATGGGCCTATGACAATGGACTCAGGCATAGGAATAAGGGGAAGGATGCATAGGACTGGAGAGTTAATTCTGTTGTGCGTAAGGTTGTGATGGATTGGAAGCAAGGCGATAGCACCTAGCACATGTTTTTGTTTCTTATTCTGATGAAACATAAACCATGGACTAGAGTAGAGCTGGCCATGGACCCTATCCTGAATATTAGTCCTGAGGTAGAAAAAAAGACAGGAGACGTTTCAATTATTTCTGCTGTCATCTCTCATTCTAAAGAGAATAAGCTAGTTTATCCCTATGAGGAACAAAGCACATTTGTGTACTTCAAAGTTCACCCGAGTACTGTCTAATATAGTAATGATATTTGGTAATACTCATATTCTAAGAGGGTATTTGTCTTGGATATTTGCTAGTGATACTATCTGCTACCCGCTTTCATATTCAGACACCAAGGAGTGACTCCACATCAATGCCTCTCGGCTTTTTTGTACTCTCTCTGGACTCAGTGTATCTATATATTGATAATTTTTGAACAATTTGACTAAATACAGGTTTGATTTTCCCCCTTCATCATCAGTTTTATGATAAATATATATTCTTCATATATATTCTTAAATATCATACTCATGGAAATTTTCATGCTTAATAATATAAGCACGTTTATTTCAATGAGGTTAATTTTGATATGATAAGCAGGTCAAATGTCCAGTGCAGGGTTCTTGTGCCCCTCTGGCAATATAGCTAAAGAACAAGAGAAATCTTGTGTATGTGGAACCCTGTAATATTACTATTGGTATCGCGACATAAAAAAGTTACTTATTGTATATATTTGATGGGATTGCAAATATGCCTACCCATTTTCTAGATTTTACATGTTTAGTGAGAATTAATATTCACTGATAATAACATTGATGGCATCAGCTTGAACTCATTGAATACTCACTACATGCGATATGCTTTAAATACATGCGATATGCTTTAAATATTTTACCTAACTTTAATAACAAATGTGTGAGATAGGTAGATTCTTATCGTGAATCTTAAAGTTCTGTTTTAGTACTCAAATAGCTTAAGTTACGAGGAATGATTTGATTGAAACTGATTAATGCAATAAGGTACCATTCAGATTTGGATAACTCAATGTTCAGAGATCTAGCAGGCTTATGTCGAATCTGGTCAGAAGTCCTGTTTACCTTTCTTTGTCTTCTTATGAAATGCATCCTGATCTCTGTGATACCCTTGCTATCAGACTGCTTTGCCCCATGGACACGAAATGACTGCCACCATTGACTGAGAGAAATTACATCTTTTTTTTGTTTTGCTGTCCAGTAGTAGAAATAGAAAGAGTCTGCTTATGACTCTCTGGCAAGAAAGAGAGAGTTCCCCAAGAATCTCTGATTCAATTAATTCCAGCCACGTTTGGATGCCAATTCCAGAGCCAGTTACTTGGAGAGAAGGAGAACTCAGACACATTTGAAAATCAGAATTCAGTCCTAAATAGGAAAATGGATTCATCTTTCCCTTCTTCTTTATTTGTCTAAAATGGGGAGCAGAAGGTAACTGAACAAGGCGGAGATTCCAAAGAGAACAAAAAAGTATGTTTGCACGCTGGATAATCACCAGTCCAAAACCCATTGGACCGAAAATCCATCCCCCTGGGTTTCTGAGATTGTAACTCTACAGGAGAAGACTCATTTTCATGCTCACAGAGTGGCTGGTAGATTTGAGTAGTGGGCTTACTACCAGGGCTCCTCCCACTATAAATTATAGGGACTGTGTAAATTAAATGAATAATTGTTAAACAGGTAATGAATTGCCCCACCTCCCCACTCCCCCCCCCAAAAAAAAGTACAACAAACAAATTTATTGTCATTCAGTTCACACTGACTCATAGCAAACCAGGTACAACAGGGTAGAACTGCCCTTGTAAGTTCCTGAGCCTCTAAGAGAGTATTCTCTCCCACCGAATAATAGGTGGTTTCTAACTGCTGCCCTGAGGATGGCAGCCCAGCTTGTAACGCTATGCCCCCAGGGTGCCCTGGTAGTCTGCTTAAGTTCTTATAATTGACTAATAATAAACACTCACTCAAAGTCAGCCTTCTCTATTGTTTCTTGTAATGAATAACAGTTTATCTATAATAAAGTATATTTTCAATAAAACATTAGAAATTATCCGTGCAACCTTAGACAAACCATTCTTCCTGGGTCTTTGGTTTCCTACATATAAAATGTAAAAATGAACCAAAACAGTCTTAGACTGCACTGGCCTAAGATCTCTATTAATTACCTAAGCCAGCTTGGCATTGTAACACAAAAGACTCATGGCAATGTGTCAAGAAATGGGCATAACTGGATTTCAATAAAGTTTCATTCACAATGATAAGTTGTGGTCATGCCCTCTCCTGAACTACTCCCCACTCCCAAACTGTGGGCTTATGATGATCCTTCTTCTTAGTAACAATTTTGTTATAAAATGGCCACTAGAAATCTGTACATTGGCTAATTTGTAGACTTAAGTTATCAGATTGAAGAGATATTAGAACTCATAATTATCCAAATATCAGCTTATATATTTCATAGGATCAAATTTTAAACTGTTTCCCCCTTCACGTAAACATATAGTTTGTGATACCACAGTGCTCCTCTTCTCCTGATGCTGTTGAAATTCATTTGTTATAAGAGGCTTCCTGTCTTAACTGACATGCTAACCCGCTGGGGATGACAAATGAGCCCATGACAAGGAAAGCGACCTCAAAGGTCTGGGAAAAGAGAAGACATTGAAGACTCCCTTGACCATTTATTAGCTTAAGGTTATCAGGTGATCATTTATTACAAAAAAAATAATAAAATCACTGGCAGGAAATAACATTGAATAGTCCTTTAAGGTTCTTAATCTTCTTCATAATATATGCTTTCCTTAATTATAAAATGTGCAAGTAGATTAAAAGTATATAAAAGCACTCAATCATCTTCATTAACATTAAATGAGCTACATTGCGTATGAGGAGACTTGTTCAGTCAATTTCCCCTGAAATATATCACAATTCTTGTTACTTCAAGAGAAATTAATCGACGTTAGAGTGGGTCAGTGTTACACCCCTAACAGAGAGGGAGGCAGTCAGCCTTGTGTCTCAGATGAAAATAAAACTAATTATAAGATGCATTATAGCTGAAATGCTATCTGATGTGTTTCTTTAAAAATATATGTAAATAAATACACAAAACAGTCATCATCTACAGGTCTCAAATGTAGAAGTTAATGAGACATTTGGATATTTAGCATTCTCTTTGTTTCTAAGAATGCATTTTGTTATTCCTTCCTGTTGTTGGATCCAATTGATGGTAACCTTATGGAGCACAGAACAAACTGTCACACAGTCTTGTGCCACCCTCAGGATCACTGAGCTGTGTGATTCCAATATGGTGACCTTTGTGTTAGTCTGCCTTCCAGTTTAGCAAGCATGATGCTCTTCTGAAGCAATTATTTCACTCTTCCCCATGGTCCACAATTTCAGACGACTGTATTTCATAGGGTTTCATTGGCTCATTTTTGGTAGTAGATAGAACTCACGGCCTTTTTTTCTTCAGTCTGTCTTAGTCTGATAGGAACCCCAGTGATGCTGTTTGATAAGCTTTGGACTGCTAACCAGAAGGGTGGCAGTTCAAACCCAGCAGCTGCTCCTTAGGAAGAAGGTGAGGCTATCTGCTCCTGTGAACATTTGCAGTCTGAGAAACCCTATATAAGGCCACTGTGAATTGCCATCAGCTCAGTGTCACTGATTTTGGTCTTAAACTGAAAGTTTTTCTTAAGCCTGACCACCATGGGTGACTGGCATGTGAACTGTTAGTGACATCTCTTTCAGAACCAAAACAACACTCAAATCACCACAGTATAACAACTAACACACAGGTGGTGAATTGAGAACCATGAATGAACAGAAATAAAGATTTTAATTGAAGGAATGTGTTCAGATGATCTCATTCTTGTGCTCACATGTGTTCAATTGAAAATAACACGTGAGAACCCCTGATTTCTGACTGAGTCGACCCTCTGCTTCTATACCCACCCTCATTGCCATGCAATTCTTTTGATATATATATATATATATATATATATATATATATATATATATATATATATATATATATCCAGGACCTCCAAAGTCAACAGAAGTGAAAGAAACCTGACAGAGGATCTAAAAGCAGTAACTTCTGAAGTCCCATGACAGACATCTAGCAGAGAGACTTCACCTAGCTGATCTTGAAAAGGGCAATTTCATACATGTACCTTCTATTCCAACCTTTGTAAAATAAAACTGACTTTTCTGGCTGCTTCAGAGGCTTTCAAGATCAAATGCCATAATATGCATGAGAGTGCTTTATAATCCATATGGTTGAATAGAAATGAAAGATTTACAAACCTCACCCAGAGTAGATCCCTTTTGAGCTCAGGCCAATGCACTTAATCACAAGCTGGGCCCTAGAATTTTCTACCCATATTAACTAGTCTTCTGTTCACTTTCATATACCTTAGATAAATCCCCCAAAGTAGAGATTTCAGTGGTCTATGATCTGTCATTTATCATCCATCTGCCTTTCTAATTATTCACTCAACATTGATGATCCACCATCACAAGGGGTTTGAATGCATCTCCACAAGAGGGACAGTGATTGAGCAGAGTCTTGGTGGCATTTCCAGATGATGGCTGGTCTTTTTTACAGAGAAGAGAGATTAGGTGAGATCCAAAAATTATGAGTGGCAAGCTATTTGGAGTGGTTAGATCATGAAAAGGGATATCCGTTGAGGCTGTTGGGAAATTATGGAAGATGCCCATAAGCAGATTGCCCCTTTTCAAGGAGAATTCAAGTACCCTGTCTGGAATATAAGCTTTAAGGTTATATCTATGAAGATGAGGGAGATGTGGTGGCCCATTTTTTAAAATATTAGGCTGTGAATCAAAAGGCCAAATCCGTTATAAACAGGCCAGTTCAACCATACCATTATATTAATAATTTGAACCTTTATTAATAGCTAAACCAAGAGTAGGCTCGGTCTAGAAACCTTCTTTATCCAGAACAAAGAAATTCCAAACCTTTTATAGTTCAAAATAGAGGGCTGGCTCAAGCGACAGGATATTCTAGCTATCACATTTGTATCAGGTTACAAGGCTAACACGGCTGGGCCAGATATGGGGGGGTGGGACTGGAGTGGGGGAGGGCAGCAAAGCTGCAAGTGTTAATTCAAGGTCTTAGGAAATAGTGTACATTTCTTGCTCATTGGGCAGGCAGAGCTTTGAGACCTCTCAGAAGAATCAACCTCTTGTTGGGAGAGGGAAGAGGAAGGAGAGAGGCTAGCTGCTAGCAAGGGTTAAAAGGAGTTTAACAAAGCTTGAAACAAATTGGAGTTTCTCCTGTTAAGCAAGGTTACTGCAGAATCCACCAGTCATGGGAGAAAGGTGAGGCAATCTGGTTCCATAAAAATTTGAAGCTTTGGAACTGGCAGCCTAACTCCCACCCCAAAGACTGCAGGCCGCTGCCATGTAGTATCACCATGGGTTAGAATCAACGCAAAGTTAGTGGGTTGATCTGTCAAGAGGGCGAAGCTCTCAAGAACTCAGAATAATGGTAACTGTATTTATTTTTTTTGGGGGGGGGCATCACTGCTCTCTGGTGGTGGGAGTAGGAGGCCCAGCCCCTCTGCTGGAATTGAACCTCCATCCCAGTGGGCCGCAGTCCCGCGCACAACCACTATGCCACTGGGGCTCAGCCCCGATGGTAACTGTATTTAGTCACTTTGCTCTCCCATAAAAAACACGAAACCCGGTGATGTTGACCAGCCCAGGAAAAAGGGAATAACAATTGATACAAATGCAGGGACAAGGTGGGTGAGAGAAGGCCAATAGGGATTGATTAAGACTAATGTAACAAAGAAAAAATACTGAAACCCAAAGGGAGAGTGAGCATGATAGTGGGACAAGAGGGAAGCAAATGGAAATAGAGGAAGGAACTGGGGGATAATG